>JAUZND010054386.1:0-19006 GCA_034780555.1 Coelogynopora nodosa | reverse complement strand
CTTTAGTTATGTCTTTATAAGTTTTAATGTATCTTCGATCATGTCTACTCTATCTTTTTGTTGCATCTTTTTCCTTTATATAAACACCGTTTTATACAGGAAATAAAGCCACTAGTATTATTATTATTATTATAGAACTGCATGTCAGGAAACTTGAATAGGTTAGTTCTGTAAAACTGTTGGTTGAAAAAGGGTTAATCTGCTTCCCAGAAACTTGCATGTCCTTAAACAATTCTTTTTGCGTCACACTAATAGCACAGGTTTTGGTGATTAACTTCACTATAAATTTGATTCATCTGAGAAAACTATGCTTCTCGAAAATCACTTCTCCCTTTTAGAATCCACTAAATGTTTTGGAGCATTTAACATTTGAATGGATTCCATTTTGTTTTTGTTTAATATACATTGACTGACACCTGCTTCCAGGGATAGACATCGAGACTTTTTAAGGGAATGTTCACAATATAGCTGCAAGAAACATCGTTTATGATTTATCATCAGTGGAGGTTCTATGAGATGTGTCTTTGATGATACCTGTTGTCTTAAATTGTTTTATAAGTTTTTCAACGGTGTCTTGCATAATTTGGGTTTGGTGGGTCGCGTTTAAAGTTGCTGACACCTAGGCGGGTAGTTCACATCCCTGCCATTTAAATTACGTCTAAGCGCTCCTGCTTAGTTGCTAATATGTCCGCTTGTTATTTGAAACAATAACAAAGTACATCGTTGAGTATCAATAAACACATCGCAATCTCATTATTGCGTATATGCGCACTAAAGACATCCCAATCTCATTATTGCGTATATATACTAACTAAAGACATCGCGATCTTATTGATTTCTATTTGAATTACAACTTATTGCTTAGCTGAAGTATGCTTGTATGTAAAAAAATGTTTGTATGTAGACTTTTGTCTCATCCTGTAGGTATATATAGTTACTTTTTTTTCTGGTTATGGTTACTTATGTGAAAACTTATTTTAGCTAATAAACTTTGAAGCAAATTATCTATGGCGGATCAAAGGGTTCAGTGTGAAAATCTTTGAGATATACAATTTAAACGAGGTATACCTTGCAGATCTCGGGGTAAACCTGACAGACCTTGAGGTAAACCTTGCAGACCTCGTTTAAATAGTAAATCTTAGAGATTTCCACACTGAACCCTTTGGTCCGCCATAGATTATTCATTATCAACAGCATATATAAATGATGTTATTTTTGTTTTTAATAAGTTGGGCGAATCAATCTCAGGCCATATAATTGATCAATTCTTTTCGGAAGGAGCCGGAAGCAGATATATAACAAGACGTAACAAATCTGGAGCAGGTAATAACATATTAGATTCGACTGTTTACCATATTTAAATAAATTAATAACTGAACCAATATTATGTTTTTATGAATTATATATATACGATTTTATACATTATTTTGTAATATTGCAATAATGTTTTGATATTTACTACTTGAATATGTTTCAGGCTATATAAAATATTAACCCTAGAACACCAAGAGTGGGGTCAGATCGACCTACCCGTGTTTTATATAAAAATTCTAAATATATACAAATAACTTTCGATACCATATATTTTCAAATAATATACTGAAGAAGTTGACGTAATACATGATTCAGATCAAATGAGTTCAAATAGTCTACGTCAATACAAAAGATACACTGTATAATTAGGATTTCTTTGAAAAACTACAATAATTTACTAAACCTAAATATTTCGACTGCTTTATAGTCAATTTGACACTCCCTAAAAGAATTTTTACAGAACACAATCATCTTTGACAAGACTTATTTCTTCACTAGAGTGACAAATGATAACACCGACAGAGTATATATAATTCTTTGATCAGAGTTCTTTAGAAAAAAAGTTTAGATTTTTACAAAAAGGAATTTTCTTTCTACCACTCTAAAGCGCAATGATTAGCCAAAAACAGTGTTAAATGCATCGTTTTAATAGATTAGTGCAGGGTTTTTGATGATTTTTGTCGTTCCTCAATATAGGTCACTCATATATGGAGGCAGACGGTCATAATCACCGATCGGGAACCATCCAGATGGTCCTAGGGTACAATGGCCCGTTCGGCTATCGACGAAATTCACCCAACCTTCGACAGTACCCTTCGTCATTTGGAAATACCAGCCGATACCCTCTCCACTCACAAAACTAAGTTGGATAACTTCCGGAGTGTTATTTACTGTTCAGACAACCTTAATGAACTGTATTTGATTATTTCGATACATAGTATATATACAAATATATATATTCCTTAAGATAAATTAAGAGAAGAGAGATCTTTCTTGTAAATGTTTATAGATTTCAACTATTATTTTATGTAAATGTTATTTTACACATAAAAATAAAAACATTCTACTAAATTACACGTCCTTTTTAACTATTTAATAGTATGCATGAAGCAAGAACTATTATAAATAAATAACACATTATTGATTGACAAAGACAGTGTATTTGACAACTCAAAAACAGCAACAAAGACACATTTACTATATTATGTTATGTAGATCACTCAGTGGCAATACTATAATATTATATAGGATATCGTATATACGTAAGAACAATAGAAACAATAATCACAGGTTCGCAGTAAGTAGCGAGAAAATATATAGAAGTGAAATGAATAGTCAGTAGATACTATTAAATATTATCCGGTTCTCGTGATAGGTCACAGAGTCCGTAAAAGTATGGTCTAGTCCGCCACTCGATCACAATATTCAGTAGCTCTAAGATTAGATAGTTATACTGATCCGGTTAGATCAAGACGGAACGGAAGGGTGAGAGAACAGATGACGCTTAAAAGTCGGAATCAGCGGCGGTTTCCTGATTCCGGAGCAGCATGTAGTTGTCCATATCGATGGAGCGGCAGTGGTGTATGGCGTAGCGCAGCCGCTCCTCCAGGCGCTCCCGACTGCTGTAGGGCGGCAGGCGAAGCTGGAAGAAGCAGGTCTGAGCTGTCGGAAGACTGTCCATTGACTGAGGGTGGCAAGAGATGCGGGGTTCACAACTAGTTGAAGCTGTTCTGCAGCAGTTATAGCAGAATAATGATAATCTATAGTAGTAATGATTAGGAATATTGAACTAGATTTACGCTTTTAATTTAATTGTACGTTATACAATATTATCACGCACAAACTATAGCTGCAAATAGTTGTGGATTACATAATTTAGACTTTTGAAAGTGGTAAACAGTCATAACCTGATAGGTAAGGATTGCTATGTCAAATCGACTGAGCAATTTTATAATGGACAAAGGCTAACACTAATAAAATATAAATTAATTAGAAATATTAGTAATATAGGCTAATCTAATTTGAGAGATACTACAAAATAAATTATAATTAATAAAAATAATTATTTCTACATTTAATGTAGGACATTAGAAATAAAATTCATATAATAAAAATACATATTTTAAAATCAAATTAAAATAGTTAGGATTGAATAATTAAATAAAAACTATTATTTTCTTTTTACAAAATAAAACAGGTGAAAAACTTTTATAAATAAGTACAATAAAATTAAGTTTTTATGTGATAACATTATTATTAATAAATGAATACTATAATATTATATATAATGCGCAATTTATTATAATAAAAATACTTTACAAAAAAATTAAAAAATACAGAGAATTAGTTACTATCAAAGCGACACGTTTATTGTGTGTATAGTCAACTTAAAGATTCACGTATAGAAATAAAAAGGCAATTAATGCTCTAGAATGCTTCAGAAAATGTTGTTAAAAATATCAAATCAAAAAACAAAACAAAAAATATGATAATTTTTGTTTACCTGATCGACCAGAATAATAAAAAATCGCTGCTGCATGTTGCAGGCGTTGGCAGGCAGGCGACTTCGACCGGAAACAAAGCGCATAAAAAGCACACGCTCTTCGTGGTTGAAACTTTCGAGTACTTCCCACAGCCAGTCAACGTGAACATTCTGTTGTTCGTATTCCCGATATCTGTCAGCCGGTGAGAGGATAACATGGATGGTTTATGATTGACTGATAATCAACTAAAAAAAAATTAATTAAACAGACTATGAACCAATAAAAAGAGTTAAATTAACACATGTTAGCCAATAAAAAGAAGGAAAATCAACACAGGATTATTAGTCAATAAAGAGAAGGGTAGTTAATTAAGAGTTAGTAACCAATAAAAAATAAAGGAAGAAAACATGGGCTTGTTAACCAATCAAAATGAAATAAATATAGTATGCCTGTCATCCAATCAAAACGGTAGAAATATAGGATAGAAGGAATGTTTGCAAATGAAAAACAAAGTAATTTTTAGTTTATATAACAAAAATGTGCCAATAAATTACAATATGACAATGATAAAAATGTTATCCTCGAAAAACAGAAACATAGACAGAAAAATGATAACATTTAGATTTTAATACTCAAGTATTATTCAATATCGAAATATATTTTAAAAGTTGTTACAATTAAATTTATTGATCCAAAATGTCACAAATACACTAAAAGTAAAAACCGCTCAATTCAAAATTCAATTGAATCCATTCTTGCGATCAATGGTAAAACAACAGAGTGAGTGGACAGTCAGTCTCACCTGGCAATCTTCTTCAGCACAGTGATATCAATCTCGGGCAGGCCGCAGACCAACTGCTCCAGGTCAGCGGGAGGCATCAAGTCCAGCAGAGGCAGCGGGGCCTGCGAGGAGAAGCCGGACCGAATGGCGGCCACCGGAGCATCGACCTCGTGGAGGCGGAATTCCAGCAGATGATTGACGTAGTCGAGCCGGTTGTCGTATGTGAGCGGGATGTGTTCCCCGCCCGGCACAATGGAGACTGTGCGCCCGTCAATTGACTGACCGACGAACACGTCTAGTGGGATCAGCTAGGAAGGAGGGTTGGAACCAGTTGGAACTTTATCCCCGCTCATGGACTTGACACATGATTCCTTCCCTAATATTTTTACCTGACTAAAATTTGGGAAAATCCATCAATTCTATTATGTTGGTTTGTACTTTTAGATGTAGTTAACCCAATTAATTATTGTCATCGATTATAAAAGTCTAACAGTTTTAAAATTACGCAATTACTACGACACAATTCAGGGGACTAATTATAATTAATTACACTTTTTAATTTTGGTTATCATAATTTTTTTATTTAATAAACTAGACTTAAGTTGTCGGATGAAGTTGACAGAAATCACTGATAATTATCTGTTATTTAAAATTATATAATAATTACAAAATTGCCTATAATTATTCTCGGCAAAACAGTTTACAAAACAGTCATTGTAATTGACAGCAATTAAATCGACAGAAATAATTATTTAAAATGAGGTCAAATTTGACCAAAAAAATAAGGTATAATATGGCAGGCAGAAAAAGAGCTACAAACGAGACATTAAAATAATAATAATGAAAAGTAGCACTGACAATATTTAGAAGGTGAAACACTTTTTAAACGTGAAAAATGAAAATTTTACATACGAAATATATAAATGCTGAAGGTTAGAGAGAGATTCTAGAGGAAGGCGTGAGAAAGGTATACTCGCAGCCTCACCTCTCGAAAGGAATCCATATCAAGCTGCCTTTCCTCATCCCTGAGACAGAGTATACTTCTTATGTAGACCGGGTCAACCTCCTCCAAATCGCCCAGCGTGAGTGGCAGGCCCACTAACTGCTTCCACACACAGGGGGCCAGGTGGAGGTCCAGCGCCTTGTTCGTGCGCACCGCCATCCCCATGAGCAGCCCCAAGAAGCGGAACATCTCCGAGGAGAGGCCGGGGTGCGGGTTGAGCAGATAGGCGTCCCGGTTAGGCGAGGCGATGAGAAGTGGGGGGGCGGGTGACCCTACTCCCTCCTCATCCTGCACTGCTCCACCTGACTGCAGGTCAATAGTTGACGGGAGGGGGGTGTGGTGCTCCAATTCCTGACACATCTCGCTTACAGTCTCGTCGAATACTCCGCCGGCGTCGTCCGCCGCTTCACCGATCAGTTTCACCTGCAGACGCAGAGAGAGAGAGAGAGAGACTCAGTTAACCTGGCTTACTTCTGTAAAATAATTCACCAAAATTACTTTTCCTCAGCAAAGATTATTTAACGCTTTTTTCTTAGGTTTGTTTTTATGCAGCAGTTTAAACTATTTTTGCAATAAATGTCAATGTAAATATGTAAATAAATATGTCATTGTTCAATGATTTAAACAATTTTTTTCAGAATGCTTAAAGTTTTGAGAACTACAAAGAATATCTATCTAAAATAAATAATAAAATGTAATAAGTATTTTTCAATAAAAAAATCTTTCTACCTTTCTTTGGTCACTAAGTTTTTATAATGATTTCACTGACTTTATGATTAAATAAAAACGCTGCCTTTTTACTGATTTTTTATAAGAATAAGAATTTATAAACACTTATAACAAAATAATATAAAATATTTCCAATATTTCACTTACAGATTGTAAAATTATTTGGTAGAAGTAAGGCCAGGGTTCGTATGCTTTACTCCAAACAAAACGTTAGTGTTATATAATTTCATGTTATTCAAGACTTTTACACAGATTGATAATTTTTCTAAAATTTTTTTCCAGACTTTCAATCTTTCTCAAAAGTGTTCCCTTCAAAAGTAAACTTTTTAACGAAGTACGAACCCTGAAAGTCCATATGACCAACGACCGCCACATTATGACCAACGCAGTAACAAAAAAAGGAGAAAACGTCACCTTCCAGGCCCTTGATGGCAAACGCAATGTCTCCGGCCCCAGCTTGAGTATCTGCCGGGCGGTCTGTAGGAAAATGGAAGCCGGCTTTTGCAGACGGCGTATCGTGATCACCGGCCCATAGCTCTTCCCGTGCACCATGGTCTTGGCTAGGGCCCGCGTCATCGGCACACTTGTCAGCCGCGGCAGGAGCAGATTGCGCATCGGGGCGCACCGGAAGGCCTCCAACCCGCGTAGACAGCTAGCCGCCGGGGGGGAGAGGGGAACAGCGGGCGAGCCCAGTGGAAGGAAGCGCCAGGCGAGGGTTGTGAGCTGATTCCAGTGGAGGAGGAGCTGCATACGGGCCTGGCAGTCGGTGGGACGGACCTCCCTCAGAGCGGGGTAGCCGGGGGGAGGCGGGGGAGGGGTGTCGATCTGGGGAGGACCCGGGGTCAGTGAGGGGACGCGCAGGTCAGGTTGGGAAGGAGGGCAGGTCCAGGCGGCTGCGTGGTTGCGACCGCAAGATACCTGGGTAGAGGGGGTTAGCGCGATAAGTGGTCAGTGCGGGTTGGGTACATATATGCTTTATAATAAGACATTAGTAAATATAATGTACATTTAGTTTATTTCAAATTGTATGGTATATTGATTGCGAAATATGAATATATAATTTAATTATATACACAACATTATTTTCTTATTTTAATAATGGATTGCTGTATTATGACATAACAAAAAGTATGCAGTGGGATTGGATTCATGACCGATTACAAAAATATCGGTGTTTAACAAGTGGTGATTCAAGGTAAAAATGTATGCTGAAAAATGGAAAATATATTTTAGAGCTAAACATTTTCTTGTCTTAATAATGTGGTACGAAATTGTATTTAGTCTATTTATCGATTACAAAAATTTATATTTCCCGTCCGTTTTGCTTTGATTAAATTGTGACTTTTCCACGACCTAAAAATTAATTACGACAAAAATATCAAGCCGTTTAGATGTAATATATCAACAATTTAAACTATATAAATATAAAATATGGATTATTTAAATGATATACCACTTTATTTAATGAAAATTAAAAAAAGATAACTAAAATATTTCTTTTCCGGCATATAAATAATATTGTTGAGGGCACATATAACATTACTTTGTATAAGTTTTGTTCAACACTAACCAAAACAGGAACCAACGTAACCCACCTGCTTGACGTTGACACCGGACAGCATGGGGACCAGCGTCGGCTCCTGAATCACATGGAAACTGTTGCCTAGGCCGAGCTGCCCCTCATTGTTGGAGCCCCAGGCGTAGACAACGCCCTCGGTGGTGACCGCCAGCGAGAACTCACTCCCGGTGGCGATGTCCAACACACCCACCTCAGAGAGCTGGCGCAGGGAGCGGGGCACGTGCTGCCGATGGGTGAGGCCCACCGGGTGGCCCCAGTAGCGGTCGTGGCCCCAGGTGTAGACCTCACCGTTCCGGGTCAGGGCCATGCTGAACTGGTTGCCGCAGCACACCTGGTGTTGGTGGAGGGAGAGAGGCGAGGCAGATGACATACCTAGGGAATGTAGGAAACACTAAGACTCAGGAATTATATGTATTCGACGATAAAATGTCTATATCGTACTTAATATTATCATAAGTATAACTGATTTTAACACGTAATTCTTTCCTAATAACAAAACAACAATTACGAAAATGATTACTTTATTAATATTATTCAGAAAGGGAATTCTATATTCTGTGATTTTCTTAGTTTTAAAAGCAGATAATTAAATATGTACTAACAATAATATATTTCACAATAACATTAACTATGTTATAATATATATACAATATATAACGAACACGACGAATAACATTTAATTAAAAAAATGTGTTAAGCGAGATAATAATATGTTTGTTTAAAATCAGTATTAATTTAATGTAAATCAACATTATCTGATAATTATACAACTTATTAATAAAATTAACACTAACTATATTGTTAAACAATACAATTCCTTTATTTTGACACTTTGTTATTTATAAAATAGTATAATATCATTATATTCTTTTTTTAGAAATGTCAACCATTATATTAACTTACTTTAATTCTAAAAGTTACTATTATAACCGTAACCGTATTCTAAAGTTAATGTGTTATGTTTTCGATTAATATTAGATTTTGTTTATTAAAGTCAAATTGAGTTCTCAGAACCTTTTAATTATAAACATAGCATACATTCTACATTATTTTTATCAAAAGTTATTCTAAACCAAAATAACGACCATCTCCAAGACTTTCTGGTGAACAAAATGTATATGCTGCCGTCATTACCTTGACCAGACCCATGTTCTGCATCGAGGGAACCAGCTGAGGAGTGGGCTTGCTGGTCGTGTTCCCCAGTCCCAGCTTGCCATTGTCGCCGTCACCGAATGCGTAGAGAGAGTTCCCGTCGGCCGATATCACCAGACTGTGGTTCCATCCGCAGGCCACGTAACCCACCTAGCCGTGCACATCAGAAACAACAGTGTTCATATTATTGCTGTTGTTACATTAACTTACACTATCATAATAGTCTGAAATATTCCAAAATAGGTACCAACAACGCCTCTATATTTGTAACAATGTATCCTCGCTGCGACAGCATTATAACAATATATGCGACTTTTTAATAGAAACAAACTATTATGTTATAACGTCATATTGGGTGTTATGATCGAAGCTAGTTTCTGGTCGGGTCGTTTTTTTCGCGCGTGCCAAAAAAACTTAGGTTGTAGTCGACCCGACTTGTGGTTGTAATTAAATTGTTATGATCAAAGCCTGGTCTTTCACTCTTTCACGACCTAGGTTGTTTTCTGCGATTTCAGAGTAGATGGCGGGATGTAATCACGTGACTGAGAATTGACTGAAATTGTCTCTGAATCTATCGTCCTTTAAGTATTCGCCAAGTTCAATGAGTGTGTTTTAGTACCACTTACGAAGTGATTTTTACTAAATTTTTGATAAATAGTAAATTCACAGAGAGTCGTTAATCTGTTTCATCTATCACATTATATTATATGACTATTATAATACAATTTAATAAGCAAAACTTTCGACACAAAACACACTCACAAAGTGATGTGTGAAGTGAAAAACATTGTGTTTTTAATTATACATTTAATATGACGCATATTCACATACAATAAAAAATATATTATTTACAAATAAACAGCTGCATGTAAAAGTAAGGCTAAACTAAATATCAAACTGAATTCGTAATATTATTTTGTAAACTACTTTTAATTGTAAACCGTTATTTTTAGAAAGTTGTTTGTTATAGAGAGAGAGAGTATAATTATTAGTGGCATAATTTTACGTAAGGTTCCGTCTAAAAACAAATTTTCACTTTAATATTATCAATTATTATCATAGAATTAAGAAATATATATTTTCAGCAACGGTGATATTCACACTGAACAATTTACATAATATATTATTATTATAATAACATTAGGGACAAATAATATTAAATTGATTAAATAATTTAAAAGGTATTAATATTATAGTTATTCGCTCAGTTAATAAAAGCAATACGTATAGACTTCATTTTCCAAGGAAGTAAAACAACACAGGAAAGCGAATATCAAAGATATTATAACTATTTATCAATACAAAAGATGGTAACCGACAAGATATCTTATTTGAAAAAGACTGTCAAAGATCCAGTCAGCAATATGATCGTATTTTAATTACCAACAGAATATTTTTTGGTGAACATGTGTTAGAAGAAATTGGCAAATTCATTCTTATTATACTGCGATGAACGGATTGGTATGCCCAGTCCTCCACCGAACGATGAAAGCCACCCACCTTGACTCCACCAAACCCGACAACAGACTCCGGCGTCTTGCGATGCCTCGGTGTGTCCTGGCCAAGCCGGCAGTAGTCCCCGTTCCCGAAGGTCCACAACTGTCCGTCGGCAGTGATCACGGCACTGTGCTTGTGTCCACAGGCGACGAACACTACCTCGCGGCCGCGCAACGACTCGATAACGCGGGGCCGTTTGAGCCGCTCCGAGTTGCCATGGCCCAATTTGCCGAAGTTACCATCGCCCCAGCTGAACACCTCACCAGCGGAGGTCAGCGCGAGATGATGGCCGTCCTGGCTGAGGGAGGAGGCCACCTGGACCACTTGTAGCCCTGCCATCGAGGGAATACGAGGGTGGTGTAGAGCACAGTTAATAAATATGTGCGTAGCACAGAAAAAATCTGAATAAATATACTTTGAAATATATCAAATATCAATTAATGTTTTGCTTGTTTTGTAAATTCGGTTATATTTTGGCTACTTTTTAAGGAGAAAAAAGATTTCATTTGTTATTTTAGTCCTGTGGGTCACTTGCCGAAATATAGGATTAAACTCATCAAACCTAAATGACAGTTAAACAAAAGAGCCATTAAAAATGGAAAGGGATCTTGTCGCAAAACACATCTAGATACTGTATTTATGTGTTATATATTATTATTTAATTTAAATATTTTCTGTGAATATTTCTAATTTTAAAATTTCTAATACGATAATAATAACCCAATTATAAGGAACAGTAAATTAATACAGTACGAAAAGAAAATATAGTGAGCTGTTTACTATCGCATGGCAGAGTTAATTTGCGCTAAACCTAGAATAACTTTCTTAATTTATCTAAATTGCAGGCAAAGCACTCCAAACAGCAGCTGGGCTACACACACTTATAATATTAATTATATACAATGCAAACAAGAGAGCTAGACTTGTACCCACCAGACACGCTAGGCACAGTGAGGAAGCTGGAGACATCCTCAGGCGCGGCCTGCGGCAGGTTGAGCATCCGTCCATCCCAACAGGCTAGCAGACTCCCCTCACCGGTCACCACAAAGGTGACATTGTAGCCACAGACCACCTGCTGGGCGGCGGCACTGTTCCCCCGGCAGATCGGCTGACTCGACTGCCTCGCCGGGACGTTGAGCTGGCCGTTGCGACCGCAGCCCCAGAGGTAGAGGCAGGACCGGGCGCTGGTCAGCCAGGCCTCGGGGTGCTGGCGGAACCAGGACACCAACTGACCGTCCATTAGCAGGGACCAGCTGCGGTTGTCCTGTGATTGGATAACGAGGTCATGTTGATTGATTTTTACTTATAAGAGGAGAGAAGTTCCGTGATTGTCCAATAAATATATTTTGGATATCGGATAGTTATCAATAATAATAATTATTAATATTATAATTATTTTCTGATCATGTTGGATGAAAAAAAGCCTTTGAGAAATAATAAAATGACGACTTGTTAAAGTAATATGTCCATGGTATCAATATTTGAGACAGTCATTGAAGTTATCATACCAGTAAAATACTTAAATTCGCATTGTCACTTACAAATTTAATATTTATTGTCTACTATTATTATTATATTGCATATGCCTAAAATTTAAAAATTAGTCCATATTATCAATTCTATAATATTTTTCATCGTTTACTTGAAGCCTTTTTCACACCATAATTCTCTTGTATAATAACAACATATTATTGAACACATTAACAATCTACTAAATCTAACGTTGCATATTTTCTGAATGAAAATATAGAATATTATTTAAAGTAAAATATTTAATAAAATAATTTCAGGTATTGAATCCATAAAATGTTATAAAAAATCATGATCGATTATTGCTTGTGTTGTAAAATAGTTCACAAATGAGTTGCTATTCAATGTTCAGATTTTATGTGTTTACACACTACTTACTATTCTCGCGGTTTTAATGAGAAAATTGTTTTAATTTAAACAATAATTCTAAGCGCTAAATATACTGTTAACGCTCGCCATCTTATTGGGAATATTATTATGAGTTTATTATAATAATTATTATGACTATTATTATTTTATATAGTTTCTATGTTTATCATATATTATAAATTTAAATAATATATTGTCTCTTTTCATATTGTTCCTTTTATAAAAAACGATAGCGCTAATATCATTATAACAGGTGACAAATATTTTACAACTTAAAACTAAAACACTTTTATGAATGCTTTCGTTAACTATTGATTTTACTATCGGAAAAATGTATTTTTGAGAGGATAGATATACGTACCTACTAAACATTTCAGCCGCCTAATTTATGAATATATATTATATAAGCAAACCATAATAAATGTTACAAATATAATACTTAATTATTCATTTAAAATTAAGATATTATGTTGTCACATTAACAATAGAGTAACGTGGTTAATTAATTCAAATTTCAATAAAAAATTCTATTTTCACTAATTTTATGGTAAAACTAAAATATAATAAATCAATATTATTTATTAAACATTTGGTTCTTCACTTACCCATAACCTCTTCGATCGATCTTCCTGCTGCAGCAGCACATCCGGAAATAAGCGGTCCTGGATTTCCCGTCTGCCTTGAAGACAGTCGGCCAATGCAAGACACCCGCTCACATCGCCCAGCCAATGCCAGGTCTCTACGTCATCAACAGCCGACGTCACCAGGGAAGAGGAGGACGACGGTTCACCGCCATCGCCACCACACATCTCTTCCTCGAGTGACGACCGACTGCTCCCACTTTGCACAACACCAGCGCTCGAACGTGAGCAGGGCCGCAGAGTGGAACTACCGCCGCCGCCGCCACCGCAGGTGATGTTGCCGCCCATAGCGGGTGGCGAGGGAATGTCATAGAGGGAGATGGGACTGCGGCACACAATACGGTCGAGGCGGACGCAGAGGGAGAGACAGACGAGCCATTGGGTGAACTCGGAGAAGACAAGCAGGTCCCCAGAGATGATGCTCTGACGCTCGTTGTGCACCTGTCATGGCCGGAGATTGGTTACATTTTAGGAATATTTAAACGTGAAACATGGTGTCCACGCTTTTTACTAGAAGAAACTCGAAACCAATATAATTCTGTCATCCATCGCCATAACTGCATTTTAGGAAAAGTTTAGAAAAAACGTATAGTATGTTAAACTTATTATTTGTAAATTTAAATTTAAAATGAAATATAATTTTAATATTAAAAATATAATAACTAACTACCATCATAATTCATCAACGATATTATAATTTATGTAATCAAGTAACAGAATTGCCACTCTTATAACCGAAACTATTTCGGTACATATTTAAATAAATGACTTTTTGTTAAAGTTCTCTACCACTCTCAATTTTTTTAAATACAAAATACCTAATTAGCATTTTTCTAGTTTTTTCACATTTTTATTAAATTCATGAAATGTCATTGATTAAAATAATTAATTAACAACAAAATGTAAAAATAAGAGCTATTATAAACATATTATGACCCCCGAGTATAATACTTTGAATTATAATATCATTTTCATACTGCTCTTTATAAACTAACTTCCAACTTGGCCGCAATTGGTACACTCGACTCACCTGCAGCTTGACCAGATTGGTGAGCCCCGCGAGCAGATGTCTGAACACCGGAACCTTGGTCAGGCAACAGATCCCCTGCTGGCGCAGAGTATGTCTCAACAGCTCCATCTCGCGCACCTTGCTGCCACCGCCGGTCACCGACTCCCCGCCCAGCTGGGGCACTCGCCACACCAGCGGCTCACTCGACTTCCTCCATCCCACCACCAGCTCCGCCGCTCCACCACCACCCGCCGCCGCCCACACCAGACTGGTGACGGCACCCTCGGTCTGCGAGGGGACCCGGGTCTCCAAGACGCACTCATCGGAGACGGCCCACAGGTTAACCCAGCCGTTGATACAGCCCGTGGCCAGAGTGAAGCCGTCCGGGGAGAGTTGTACCTGCTGGATGCTGTTGACGTGGCCGCGCAGGGTCACGAGGCACTATGGAGGGAGGAGGGGATGTTGCGACAGTCCAATGACTGTTCGAGTTGTTCAAAATCATATACAGGTTGTCTGCGTTATAATCACAATCGAATTACCAGTTTTTCTAGGTTAATAATTGTCCTTTCCCAGTTTTTATTTACCAAGACTAGTAAAAAAACTACCTAATAACCACTCAGCAAGTCAGGGTTGCTAAATTACCTGGAGTCATAATGGTTGTGCTTAGCGTAAAAGAAGTCAATAATAGTATAAAACACGATTATGCAACAAAAAAGCGATATTAGTTGAAAATGACAAAAGTCACAATTATTATAAGGCTGGTAATAATAGAGTGGGCAAGCGCCAGAAAATAATTTTAAAATAAACACAACAGAAATATCAAAACCAATTTCCAGTTTTCATTCTGTAATTCCCGGTTTTTCCTTTGAATTCGCCAATTTTCCGGTTTTTCCAGGTTTTCGGGGTGGCTTAACCCATTAACACCCGAGTATAGACAAAATAAGTGGGTTTTAATCATAATATAATTTTGAGGTACTTATGCCTTCAATATTAAATTAGTAAAATATTAAATAAAAATTTGCAGAATAACACTAAAATTGAAAGTGTCCTAAAAATAGGACGCTGGGCACTCTCTAGGATTTTTACACCCAAACATAAACTCTGTGAAAACTTTAAAAAATAATACACTCAGGTAATGATGAATAAACGCCTAAAATGATATAAAAGATCATGTATAATGCATATCTAATCGCTATTATAAGTACTCTTATAACATTATAGAAATATCTCGGTTGTAACACAAATTCTAAAGAACACACATACTTAGAGAACATTTTACATAACGTGGAACATATCCATACATTGGCAACACATGAGTTTCAAATAAAATTCAAGTAAAACTAACATTACATTATGTACATAAAAGTGTAAAAAACCTAAAAAAAGGTAGTGTCTGTTCATCTTTTGTAGTATCGGGCAAAGCATGTTTTGCATAAAGTTATGTTACATTTGTCACAAAATGTAAGTGGTTTTGCTGTACAGCTTCTGACTTAATTGACATTGACGCTGGGACCCCTTTTTGCATCAAGTTATTGCTATTGTCAAACCGAAATTGCCTCCTCTGCAGAGGAGGTTGCTGCACTCAATGTACCATGGTTATCGCTGAATTTCGATTCGTTCGATTAAAATAACTCAAAGCTACATAGCGTCTGAAAGTAAGATCCATGTCAACGACAGATTATCCAAGCATTGCTTAAAACCACATCAATGAGGTTGATGATGGGACACCATTACCATTTTTTGGAAACATTGGCGATTCGGTACCAGTTGACAGCATTAATGTCCACCAGATTGACGTCTCCTATTCCATTGTTATATTGGGAAACAAGCTGGCATGGGAACACCTTTTTTAATACTCTTCCTTACTCCAACTGTTTGCAAGTCCCGTTTTGAGGAAGAAGTTGATTTCTAGAGTATAACTACCTTATTATCGAAGCACATGACAAGAAGGATAAATTGTTATTCATATCGACCTTTGCGTCACTGATGCCACGTCTTGACTCTTAATTCACCTTTTCATATTCACATCTGGCATAGATGGACGTTTTGCGTTCTGTTGTTGCGTATGATTCCAAGTTCTGGGCGAGTATTAGCAGCCAACACGCAGTCAAAAGAGGTAAAAAAAAGTTTAAATAGTCCATATAAATACAGTTTCAATCCGTCACACCAACTGTTTTTGCATGATAAAGAACAACTTTAGTTCCTAATAGTGTTTTTGTACCAACCGCTTGAGCATCCTTGCCACAATACAATTTATTGTTACCAGCGATGACCTACTTTTTCATCCTGAAACGAATATGTTTGCCTCGAATAAACTGCTTTAAATTGTTGTTGTCATATTTTAGCATTTGCTCGTCAATTGAGTGATGCTCATCAACTATTCCAAAGTGAATGAATCGATCGTTTAACTAGTCACAGAGTTCACTTTACTTTGAAAGGTTTCCCAGATGGCTCTGTCAGTGTTGTTTTATCAACAACATGATGATATCTTTTTAACTCCAAGAAATTTTTTTCCCTATAAAATTAATAAACACAATAAAGCTCGAATGTCGTCAGGTGTGGCTTACAAAATGATGGTTGTTCTTTTGCTTAGCATAAAGATTGGATTCAACAACAATCGTATTGATCACCCCCTCGTCGAAGAACCTTTCAAACAAAGACAAATGATCATCACCTGCACATGTTTTGTTCACACATGTTTATTAAAAGTTATATCTTATACTGCCAATATGCGTGTGAGTCATTTCTCGGTATATTTGAACAAGATGGCCTTTGGTCTTTCTATCTAAACTGCTCTACATTGTCTTCTTCATATTCTACGACAAAGGATCCTGGTAAGTCCCTCTGCGCCATTGGAGCTCCTTAGATGTCTTCATTTTTGGGTGTACTCATCCTGTTCACTCATATATCACTGACGTTATCAGGTGGTATGATCACAACAACCCATACCTGTGCACATTCTTCAATCAGTTGATTGGCCTGTTCCTTAGAAGTATGACAATATATAGTTTGTGTTGTCATTCTAAAACACAGTAAAATGTTGCTCATTATAATTACCTACATATAGTGGAAATATATAACTTGCATTAGAGTATTGTTGACAATCAAAAGTGCTACACAAGTGAACTGACTGCATATGAAAGGAATGGGCAAAGCAGGGCTGAACTATTTTACCTAAAACATGTCCACTAGTCAAAATATAAACTGATACAGGATCATCACAAATAGTTAGACATAAATAGAAAAATTAATCAAAAAATTAAAATGAACAATCATGTATAGTTTGATTAAAGCTGATTTTAATCGTAAAATAAATAAATACCATGACTATTGAATATATTTTGTGCAAAATAGTTAACCCTGCCAAGGCTGTTTATATTTTAAAGGTAATCCACAAACAGAGCATAATAATATTACAATCAAGTTGAATCAACAAATAAACTTATCTATACTTTATGCAGAAAGTTTTGTTATGTTCCCAAAACACGATATTATATGGATTTTTCGAAAGTCGCGCCAATAAAACAGAAATTAAAGTTGCATATTAAAACGTTTAAATTTAACAAGCTTTTGTGCTATTTTCTAAATTTAAAAGGATGATCATGCTTGCTAAATAATAGAGATTTTACATTAAGCTAAAGGTAATGTCCTATAAATAGGACGCTGGGCGTTAATGGGTTAAGAGATAATATATTTAGTTTTCAGATGATCATGGTGTGAATGAGTTTTTGAATTCTGAGATGAAAATATTTCTGGCCTTCTTTGAAATGATAAAACTTAAACCAAAATATAAACCTTTTCTAAAATTTAATAAAGTTTTATTAATTTTTCAATAATAATTAATTAATAATTGATATATATTAATAGAAGATTCACAAAATACGTAGTTAAATATGGCTTTCTACTTATATTTCCAGGATTAGACCTGCATGTTAATATTTTCTCAATTTGATATAATTAAATATTTATTTAAATGCTATGATTATTGTCTTTATGCTGAGTTATTATTTTGTATTTCTAATATTATTTTTTGTTTAAAAGTTAGATTAATGGAGATCCGCTACTGTTAGGAACCACATTTATAACAGTTTCGTTTTTGTGTATTTTTGTCTGAAAAAGCCCCGAAAAGTAACTAAAATAAACTAATAATGTCTGATGCAGATAGCAGGTATGTATCCCTTATATATACAAAGCATCTTAAATAAATTAGAATGCATTATCTTTTAATTATTTACCCGTAACTATTTTTCTATTGGAAAAAAAATAAAAATACTTTTTTGCCTTTTTGACTTTGATTACATTTTAAATAAAATGTTATTATATATTTCCTAAAGTTATTTAGACACAGGACATACATTAAACAAATTTATGTGTATTTTTATTATTTGGTTTACGTTAATTTTGTTAAATGTTAATTTTTAAATATTTTTCATTCGATATTAAAAGTTAGGACCTAACATACAGTGGCAGTGCAACTATTGCCAATATTATAATAAACATTTAGAATAGTCATATAATTTTTTATTTACAAAATTATTTATAATATACATCAGACTTAACCAACTTCAAGTACAACATGTTGTCTCATTCTTAAAAAACTGAAAGGATAGCTTGAATTTAACCCTCTGATGATTTTGGGGTCCATTGGACTCACCCCAGTATTATTAATGAAAGCCTTCCACTTCTTCAATTTTTATTGTAAATATGTCATCTCCTATGAGAATTAGTGTTTTTACATGAAGTTTATTGACAAAAAATATGATACCCGTAGCTGCTAAAGCACAAAAGTTAACAGTAGGTTATTCTGTTTGTGATTCATTGGGGTCCAATGGACCCCAACACTTGAAAGCATGTTTAAGTGGTGGTATAAACCATTATTATTGACCGACACTGCATATTATTGTGTATTTTCTTCTAAA
>JAUZND010054375.1:0-10174 GCA_034780555.1 Coelogynopora nodosa | reverse complement strand
ATATAGTAACCTAATGACATAGTGACATAGTGACATTGTAACATATAGTAACATAGTTACATAGTAACATTTTGACATATAGTAACATAGTAACATTGTGACATTGTGACATATAGTAAATATAGTAACATAGTGACATAGTGATATAGTGACATAGTGACATGGTGACATGGTGACATGGTGACATAGTGACATAGTGACATGGTGACATATAGTAACATAGTGACATAGTGACATAGTGACATAGTGACATAGTAACATAGTGACATTGTGACATTGTGACATATAGTAACATAGTAACATTGTGACATATAGTAACATAGTGACATATTGTAACATAGTGACATATAATAACATAGTGACATAAATACATAGTGACATAGTGACATAGTGACATAGTGACATAGTGACATAGTGACATAGTGACATAAATACACAGTGACATAGTGACATAGTGACATAGTGACATAGTAACATATTGACATAGTAACATACTGACATAGTAACATAGTGACATAGTGACATAGTGACATATAGTAACGTAATGACATTGTGACATGCGATGACATTAAAGTGAAATTTCGACATGGTTACATGATGTAGTTATGTGATACAGATTAAACAAAAAATAAAATATATTGATTAAAAAATTCAAGTCTAACCATCAACATTTTGCAATAGATATGTGCAGATCAATACAATCAGGAATAATAATATTTATTGTTCTTATTCTGTTTAGTAGAAAAGCTGATGCATGGTTTTACTATAATATATACTATTCAGAAGGAATTCGAGCTATTAAATATTTGTAGGAAATATGTTGTGACAGAGTGATACTTTATGTGGTATTTTTACATAAGTTTGACATCTTAAAAAATGTGATATGCAATCAATTCTCAACTTTTGAATTAAATTTTATCCTAGAAATTATTACAAATAAATAATTATTTATCTTTGAGGGTGCAACATCAAAAATTTTTGATAACTTTATATATTTACATAACGATGATTTCTGTAAAAACTGCATCTTAAAAATAAATAAATCAATTTCAGTAATCATTTAAGAATTTTTAATAATATAGGACAAATTACTCAAATATGTTTAATGGGTGAAGTACTCCGTATTTTAGATAGAGTAATTCATTGATCCAATAAAATAAATACAATTCTTTATAGTGACTCATAAAATCATATTATTATCCAACTTTTGATTCAGATTTTATGGATGTGATTAATTCTCAACAATTCTGGAGTGGTGGGGGGTACATGATCTATTTATAAGTGTGGTCGATTCGACCCTTCCTATACTATTTATTATATAGCATAATATATTAATTCTCAAAAATCCTGGAGGGGTGAGTGTAAAAAACACTCACTACATATCTCCCAACTGATGGAAAACGACACACAACCATCATGCTAAATTTTCGAGCCAGTTAACGAAGTTTTTTTCAGTCATTTTAGATCAACGTGACTGAAAAATTTATTATTTTTTAAAAATGGCAAAAT
This sequence comes from Coelogynopora nodosa, assembly GCA_034780555.1. Classification (NCBI taxonomy): domain Eukaryota; kingdom Metazoa; phylum Platyhelminthes; order Proseriata; family Coelogynoporidae; genus Coelogynopora; species Coelogynopora nodosa. Next base: position 8,665 of record JAUZND010054375.1, on the reverse strand, counting down.
ATTGAATTTTTAGAAAGTGGTTACTTTTTGCTTTTCCGTTTTGTTTGTAAAGTTGGTTCTTTTTAATATTGATATAAATTATATTTTAAATGTTGTTAGTGGTGAATACACAAATTATGATTCATTTTTTGAGACTGGGGATTCAACAATTTGGGCATGAAAAAATTTAGAATAAAAAACGGTGGCACTTTTATGTTGTTTGGACCGGTATACCAATCGAGTACGTTAAAAAATTGAAATTGTTGTCCTCATCTCCGACAGTTTCGGATTCATGGAAAATATTATATATGAAAATATTGTATGCCAAGTTTCAGAGTGAATGCTTTTTTCAAAAGCACGTGATCTTAAAAATCGATAATATTACCACCTTGAAACCTATTGATTTTTTAAACCGTGTAAAATTATTCTATAATGGGATCAATTAATTAATGTTTTTATTGATTCTGTTTCGCTTAGTCATTTTATTTGGAATAGTACAACAGAATGAGTTTTGTGAAAAGACACACATAAGTAAACACACTAAGCACGATATATATACAATAAAGTAATTTATGTACAAAAACCAATGAAAACAAAGGCTCCATCCAAATGAAAAAGATCCAAATTTGGTATACAAAAATAGCTACAAAATGATATGTAACACAATTTTGCTAATAATATCAGTAAATTCGAATCATCAGAGATACAATGTCCATTATATGTGGCGGTGTGGACTAGTCCCGTTGCATGAGATCCAAAATAGAGTTCACCAAAATAGAATTAACTGATATACTCACATCGCTCCAAAAACTGACAAATATATAATAACTCATAATTACTTGTATAAAAGTAATTTGGTGGCAAAATAATTTTTTATTTCTTAGTGTCTGCGGCCCAATGACCTCATAATAGGGCCTATAAACTATAATCAATAACAGAAGAAGAAAAATTACGAATTTATTGCCCGTTATTATAGTTATAAACACCATTTTCTGCACTTTTTTTCATTTTTTTCAAATTTTTCCTTTTAAAACGTAATTATTAAAAAATCGATACTAAAAATTTAACATTTTCAAAAATACCAAATTTTAGCTACATCAGTCATATTGAAGGGTAATTTTTATGGGGGTTTAACCCTTTAAGGAGGGTTAAAGTTATATGCGCGTGTATGAAACAATTCTGTTGTGTAGGATTTGTATTTTTTTGTCTAATTAAATGATTTGCATCTTGGCTGAGCGTGTGACATTTTTTATAGTATAATGTTGTTTTCTATAATAATAGGTGCATTAATGTGCAACTCAATTCTATAAGTTTATTTTAAGTTTTGTGGAAACTGCACCCAGCCATCCTATACTATGTATACTATATTATACTATACAGCAAATAGCCACTTGTTTGCTGATATAGTCATTTGAAACAGTATATATTATAAAATAACCACTTTGTCTTAGTTTAGTTCTATAACAATATTAGACCTTTCAGTCACCATCAACCAAGTTACCGATATCACCGGTGATTGCTCTCGAAAACGACTTTCAACGGACCTACTATTTGAAAACAGGCAGCGGTCGACGTCTGCCCGTGTTTGCATGTACACACAACACATATCCCATAAAACCTGATCCCTAAAACCACATGTTAGTTGCTTTGGTCGGCGTCGTCGCCAGCTTTGCCTTCTCTTCTGATACAACAAGAAATCCTCTCCGCGGTTCCTCCCCGCCAGTCCGCAACGTGTTGACAGCCATGATAACAACCCTGCCGTATATATATATATATATATATACCCACAGACCAGGAGAATTCCCCTTGCATACAATCATTCAAGAGAACCGAAGATCTTTGTATATATGGAACAACAACACCTGTGCAAACTCATTAGGAGGAGGGTCTCCGGAGGTATATTATCCTGCGGACACAGGGGTTGCCTTCTCGCGGCAGGAAAGTTGATATACCACGGGGGGTCCTGGCTTCACTAGTATTCCCTTCCTTTTTTTGAGGATGTTTTTCAAGTAATGTTTTCGGAGTATAATATGTAATAGCAGAATATATATGTATAGCAGGATGTTAGAAAAATACGTAATCTATGAGTGCAATGATTACAAACACAAAGAATGATTTCGTTATATAGTTATAGAGATAGGGAATGAAAAAAGCTTGATAAACTAGCTGTTCATGTTTTTTGGTCGGAATGTGGCGTCGGTCACTCCATGACGTGACTGTTGACAATTTTAACTCATATTGGTAGTTTGAGGTACCATCTAGATATACTTGTACGGCAAATGTAGGTACACAATTTAGTTATAATTTCCCCTGTTAATAAGATTTGAAAAATTAATACATCTGAGTATACAATACATATATATATATTATATGCTTTAAATATGATATATGACACTTGAGTCAAGCTGGTCTGGACTGTTAAAATCATACGAGAGAGGATTTGATTGTGTCATGTATGACATGTCATTTTGACCTGAGACAATCTTTATTTAATAATAAGTTCTTAATGGCGCCGAAATGTTTTTCTTTTGTTCATTGACTGATTCAGTCATTCCATGAGTAAGGAATTGAAAATATTGAAAATATATATTTGAAGATTCATACATATTGTATATATATAGCATATATACATATACTGTACTTAAGTACATTTTTATATATTGTTTTTAAAACGTATAACGTTGTCCATATTAACGACTGATTTTAAAGAATTCAATGAAAAAGTGTGCTTCAATTCTTTATGAAATAATTCATTTTGTTATTGTATAGTTTAAAATTAATTCCTGAAAAGCACCTTGTTGAAGAATTAAACGTCTTAAAAGTATATTTAATCTAAATATAATTATAATTTAATCTAGTATAAGCATGCTAAAGCGATTTAGATTTCTAAAAAATTAATTTTACACTGTATATGTTTGCATATGTGTTTGTATATGTCTTTGTATATATGCTTGTGTTTGTACATATGTTTGTGTTTGTATATATGTTTGTGTTTGTATATATGTTTGTGTTTGTATGTATGCTTGTGTTTGTATATATGCTTGTGTTTGTATATATGCTTGTGTTTGTATATATGTTTGTGTTTGTATATAATGTATGCTTGTGTTTGTATATATGCTTCGGTTTGTATGTATGCTTGTGTTTGTATATATACTTGTGTTTGTATGTATGCTTGTGTTTGTATATATGCTTGTGTTTGTATTTATGTTTGTGTTTGTATATATGTTTGTGTTTGTATGTATGCTTGTGCTTGTATATATGTTTGTGTTTGTATATATGTTTGTGTTTGTATATAATGTATGCTTGTGTTTGTATATATGCTTCGGTTTGTATATATGCTTGTGTTTGTATATATGTTTGTGTTTGTATATATGCTTGTGTTTGTATATATGTTTGCGTTTGTATATATGTTTGCGTTTGTATATATGCTTGTGTTTGTATATATGCTTGTGTTTGTATATATGTTTGCGTTTGTATATAGGCCTATGCTTGTGCTTGTAAATATATTTTTGCTAAACAGTGTTTATTATATTTTATATTGTTTGAACATAAAACACAATATTTTTCCATATTGCCTCTAATTTCGAAATTTTATACATGGTTTAATATTGCATTTTATAAATAGATAACTGTTCTTTCTTTTCTTCCTTTTCTTTCTTTTGCATTACTGTTCATATATGTTGACACCTCACAATTTAATCATTCAATGTTGGAATATTGAAATAATCGATTTTTATGTTTGACATTGCGTGATATTTAATTAAATTAAATTATTATATTCAAAAAATACTTTCATTATAACTCAAAATTTTGACTATACCAAATAAAAAATTGAAACAAATTTATTGGTTCAAAAACAAAAATCAAGGAGATATATATTATAACGGTTGAATTGAAATTATTGAAATAAATTTTTCTTTTAATATTGAAAAATAAAATTCTAATAAAAGTTTTTTCATTCCATATTCCATAATACCATAGTTATAATCTAAAAAGAATTCTGGGTATAACAGTCAAATATACCAAATTAAGATTGTTTGCTGCAGTTCATGGCCAGCTTTGATCGAAAAGTTGGAATAGCCAAATAAAAATACAAAAATCGAACCTTCAAGAATTTGCAAAATGAACAATTTTAACTTTCAAGAGTTTTCTAGGTGTGCAATTTGCACTTGCAAGAACTTGCACGATAAGATATTCGTACTTTCAAGAGCTTGAATCAAAATACGCTTATAGATTTCAGAAAATAGTGTTTTCAAGAACCTCCAAGAAAAATCATATTCACTTTTATGAGAAACATGCATTTTAAAGAAGTTTCAGATTTTTAGTAAAATTTTTAGGTTTGTGAAAATAAAGCAACGTGCATTTTAGGATTGTGCAATAAAACCAACGTGCATTTTAGGATCGTACAAGAAAAACAACATGTAATTTAGGATCGTGCAAGAAAAGCAATTTGCATTAATTTTTAGGATCTTTGCAAGAAAAGTAACATTCATTTTAGGATCTTGCAAATTAAGCAATTTGAGCTTTAAAAATTGTACACCTTAATTTGTTTTACTGTGGTGAACAAAGTTGTTTATATTGCTTGCAAGATTCGTTATTGATTAGTAATTGATTAGTTATTGATTAGTTATTGATTAGTTATTGATTCGTTATTAATTCGTTATTGATTCGTTATTGATTAGTTATTGATTAGTTATTGATTAGTTATTGATTAGTTATTGATTAGTTATTAATTAGTTATTGATTAATTATTGGTTAGTTATTGATTAGTTATTGATTAGTTATTGATTAGTTATTGATTAGTTATTGATTGGTTATTGATTAGTTATTGATTAGTTATTGATTATTTATTAATTAGTTATTGATTAGTTATTGATTAGTAATTTATTAGTTATTGATTAGTTATTGATTAGTTATTGATTAGTTATTGATTAGTTATTGATTAGTTATTGATTAGTTATTTATAATTATTAATTAGTTAATTGCACTTTTGAAGAGTTTGCCACATTAGAACAAAAAGCTAACTTTAAATTTATTTAAAGATATAGGACATTTTAATAGTTGTACACAATTAGATTTAGGAACTTACGAGAAAACTTTCCCAAAATGAAAATTTTATGGTAAAAGTAGTTTTAAGTTCTTAAGTATGAATTATATATATATTATAAAAATAAAATAGAAGATAAAGCACAAGCTGATGTAAAATAAATATATTTAAAATATATTTATTTTACAGCAGCTTGTGCTTTATCTTCTATTTTATTTTTATAAAATATGCTGCTTCAGGAAACCTACACCTATCTATATATATATATATTATATAGTCAGTCCTCACGTTATACTTTTTTTTTTAATTAGTCGAAATAAGAATTATCTGAATCGGTGAATTTAATTTTAAATGGACTCTTTTATTTATAGATTTTCAAACGTTTAAATTGTGCAGAGTCAATTCTATGTATCATTATTTATTATTTTCACATAATATGCTATAATATATAATCATTGCCTATTTAATACATTGGTGGGGTTTTATGGACCAATGCGGGCTTCCAAAATGCTTTTTGTATAGAAAATCTATTTTATATTATATGGCCGCTTTTGTGCAAATACTTGGAAACTTGCACAGACAGAGAGAGGTTACACAACTTGTACTCAATTAATATAATGTTATCAATGGGTATACACCATGATGTACAAATTAAAACAAAGGGCGCTATTGGTGGTGCAATACTTTCATATTTCTTAATACAATTCCACTTGCATGCGGCCCTCATGGAATACAGAATTGAGATATCTCTTTTGTGTGTATATATTACACTGACTGCAGGTTTCTGTAAACTTTTGAGCCCGTATTCTTTAAAACCATTACATATTTATGCTAACTCTCTTAAAACAGTTTACAATAGTAGGCCTATGTATTTTCATTTTTCAACTTTTAAAATATAAAAAAAGTTATATCACACAAAGTGTTATACAAATCCGTAAAGCTGTACACATCGGCAATGGACGATAAATTCAAAGGTTTTAATTAAACTATATATTATTATCTATAAAGCTTACTTGAGTAAATAACTGTTCCACATAGCTATATAATATAAACAGTATATATTATTAATTTTGATACACTCATAACTCAACAAATAACGAGCTTTAAGTCGCATATATAGCGATTGTATCAAGGATGGCGGCTAGCTATAGGATTCATTTCATTTCCTACTATACTTCTTTGGCCTGACATCTACGAAGGCAAAACGAGGGAGCGGTTCGTTCCCTCATAGACCCCCGCCGAATACAACAACTGACCCAACAATATATTGGGGGCTATTCCCTGGCCAGGCATTTTTTCGGGAACCCCACCGGAACTGCAGTAATCCGTCTGGCGCCGATGCATTGAGGATAGTGACCTGGGGATAATTCTCCTTCGCGAGAATAAAATCTTCTCCGTTCACTCTATATACTGTATAGCCGGCGATTTATTACGTCCTCGGTGCAGAGTACGAGGGATCCTGTTTTTGTGCGGCTGGTATTATACCCTATATAATGGCAAGACAAATGGCCCATTTATACAAATTAGTTCGGCTTGATATTGGCTTTTTTATCTCGAAAGTTGATGATAATATAAGGATCGTATAAATATCTATCTATAAGGCTTGGTCAGGGGGAATTTATTATTGTAAAATAAATTCAGTGTAACGTGTATAGTATATGGGGTGGAGACGCATTTTTTGTTTAATTTAATAAAAACAGTTCTGTTTTGTTTTAAAACAGTTATGTTACTACAAGAGTCATTTATATTCATTATTATTTGTTTTTATTTTATTTTTGAAAGATTAATTAAAATTAATCTTCATTAGTATCAATTGCCAATACGGTATTCCTATGATTTTAATTTAGCAAAAACATATATTTATTCATTCATGTAAATAATAAAAAAATTTCACACATTTTCAGAGTAAATATTAAAACTAAATACAAGTTTAAAACATATTAACTCCTCGTTTTACAGACGAAAATACAATACAAATTGAACATATTGAACTTCCTCCATGCTTGCGGGACGCAAACATATTGATATGTGGAGAATTCGATATAATAGACCAGTACAAGTAAATGTCATGTCATTTTATGTAATAATATCACAAATATGAAAACTATAGAAATAATAATAAATAATTCATGAAGTTAAGAGTTACATATATATATTCTTTTCAATAAATGATAAGTATATTTTAAAACTTTCAGAAAATTGTCTTTTAAGTAATATTACAAATTATTTATACGTGTATTATAGAATAACAAATTTGTTGAATAAATAATATATCTTTTTATATAATAATTTATAAATTTGTTTTATTGGTAGTTTTAATACAATAATATTTCATTTATCTAAGGTGCCAACTTCCGTTAAGTTTTCAACTTTTCAAAATCGTGACCATGAGTTACTTCTAGTCGTTGAAAATTTGAAAAATAAAATCACTTCTGAAATCACTACAACAAAAAGTAATTGATTATTCCATTTATAAATTGATTATTTAATTTTCATAAAATTTTCATACATAAAAAACACCAAAAGATGTCAACATTTTAGACGATATATTTAGATGTTTACATATACTATAAATATATTACAATTACATAAATTGAATTTTACTATTATTTTGGAATAAATATATATCTAACCATTATAATATAATACTTTTATAAAGGTCTGGAAGTTGTGTCTCACATGCGGAATATGTATAAACAGAAGCCGATCGTGGGGGACTAGGGGGGGGGGGGTCATGTGTCCTCCTTTATGGGTGTCAGTTAGCGCCCCTATGAGGTAGTAGGTACTGCGCCCTTACTACTTAAAACAGTGGTATAATCCTTAGAAATTGCATAAAAGTTGAATACAATTTGCGCCCCTTGGATGTTGTGTCCCTCTTGATTAAATCTCTAGATCGGCCCCTGATAAATATAAATATTTTAATTATCTTTTCAAGTATATAATCTTCTTTACTTTTTTCATATAGCTATAAATAAAATCATTTTATGCATTAAAATATTGATTTTATCATGGATAAAAGTGATAACTGAACAATTTTGATTCAGATTTCATCTTTGTTAACTGAATTATTAAATTTATTGATTTATAATAAACTACAAGTCAACCCCGCAGTTGAATAGCTATTTAATGCATATTTTGATTAAGTGCTGCAGGGCAGTTACAATACATTTTTGTTTAATCAATATTATTCTCAATGGATTAATATACAAACAATAAAAGCTAAATAGAATCAATCAATCAATCAATCAATCAAACAATCAATCAATCCATACCTTATAATATTGCGGTTAAAAGTAATTTGACAAAAATCTTCGAAATTACATTTATCGAGTCGGGATGTAAATAATAACAAAGTCTAACAATATTTTACTCCATATCTGACTGATATATCCAAACATCTTCAGTATATATAGGCTACATCAATTATGTTAGGCCCATATATACTCAGTAAAACAATCTTAAATATAAAACAATCTGCAGCTGTCAAAATAGAAAATACCTTATAGCAATCATGCATAGATTTTGTTGTATGATATTTATGCGCACGTAGTGCGCAATAAATATTGTACAACAAAATCTATGCATGATTGCTATTGTTGGCTTCTTATATTCAAAATTTAAATGATTTAATGATTTTGT
>JAUZND010054364.1:0-19007 GCA_034780555.1 Coelogynopora nodosa | reverse complement strand
ATTTCTGAAATACAGAATTTCTGAAATACAGAATTTCTGAAATACAGAATTTCTGAAATACAGAATTTCTGAAATACAGAATTTCTGAAATACTGAATTTCTGAAATACTGAATTTTTGAAAAATATAATTTTTTATATACATTATTTCTGAAAAATATAATTTTTTATATAAATTATTTCTGAAATACATAATTTTTGAAATAAATAGTCACAAAACCGCCATTTTAATGTCCATTTTGGAAGTGGCCCTGCATTACTATCCCATATATTTATGTTCTAACTAAACATACAAAGATAATACGACGTATGAAATTAAGTGAATAAATTTGTCAAATTACATGCAAATAAATAAATTTACAATATACATACATTTTATCGATTTGCTGATTGTAAAGAATCTAGTATAAACAATTGGGATTCTTTTTATAGTTTTCCTAAAGACATTAGTAGATACAATTGGGAAAAATGGATTAAAGCAATTATTAGAAAAACTGGACTCGATCTCAAACTGATAAATTGTTAAGAATTTTATTTTCCGATAGATCTGGTGTTTTCAGCGGAATTATAGATTAATAAAAAATGCAGTGCATCTCTTAATTTACGGTGTCATACTGAAACGACGTACGTCCACCTCGTTCAATGCGCGGAATTCTAACATGGGCAGATATTAATTGCCTTCATTTGGAATTTGAGCCTTTCCAGACTCGGAAAAACATTACCCCATGAGCTTCAATTTAAAAGAAATGAAAAATATATACTAATATAAACCCCAACCACATAATGTGTGTTAAATAAACACCATTATCAAATAGGTGTTACCTGCGTCATAGTGACATCGATTATATATTTTGGTTGGTTTACATTTTAGATTCAAACTACGGGGAAATACGCTTTATATTTCAGATAATCGGTATATCTATGGTACTTATTGCTATAACAATACGGAAAGAGCTTTTACACCCTATACATTACAATGAACTTGCATTACATTCATATATTAATTTAGTGGTATATCTTTTTTGATAACACTTTAACTAAAATACACGGTTTGAATACACATAATATTGAAATCATATGAAATTTATATATATATATATATAAATATGTTATTAAATAATTAGATAACGGAATTCTGTTTCAATTAGTTAATTAGTCTACTTCGGTCATTAATATTTACGATATATACTTTTGATAACATTTTAAATAAAATACAGGGGTTAATTTAGTTAACAAAATAAAAAGATGTTATGTTAGATAATATTATATTCAATTATACTGAGACAAACTACAAGAACAAGAAAAAAGTTATAATATTTGTCACGATTATATCGAGACAAAAGTTCATATTTTGTTTCTACACAGAAACGTATAACAAAGTAATTATTGAAATGTTAACGATATATTTTAACACATGTTATACGTGTATCAATTGTTAACCATTCTTTAAGTTTAACAGATATATTTGAAACTTTTAATTTTTTTATAAAATGCAACTACTATTTTCTTTAAAATGTTATAAACAGTGAAATGTCTAGTTTAGATAAATATATTCAAATAGCTATAAAAATCGCGGTGTTGTATACCAAATATTTCTTCTACTCAACATTATTTTGTTTAAAAAAAGTTATTTACGAGCATTTTACGACATATAGTATATGAATACGCTTAAAAAAATCGACGATCTCAGAGAAAGTTCCCCGTATAACACTCGACGAGCTCAATGTATGTTAGGCGATGTCAGAGTACAACTGGTGTATGAATGATACGGGTATACTGTGTGTTTTAGGACTTCTATGATTATTTCTATACTCTTATGATATTAGATTTATGATCGTCGACAAACAAAGTCGGGAAGTTTGATATAGACAGTCGTCTTTATAGTTTATGGTCAACTTTTTTCATGAATATTTTCTGTTTCCATATATCTTGATGTCAGTGTGAATTTATCTCAATTTTTGATTAAATTCTTTTTTTTGATATTGCGTTTTCCATTGAAATGATTTGGTTTTCATGTCTTTTTCAACTTAGTTAGACATTTTGGGAATTTGTGATTGAACCAATTGTATCTTAGTCGGTTTTCTTCAGTAAATAAATTGTTATGCGTTCTGTGATGCATATACAATATTTTCAGCTATCACAATACGCATAAATAGAGCAACTTATTATAAACACGGGGAATGTTTTGTAAGTGTCATTTGGTGGATATTGAACTTACAATACATGATCTTTTTATCGAAGTTTTCCTCAAAGGCTTGATGTGTTTTTTATATCATAGTTTGGTACAATATTACGACTTAACATTTAACATTTAAGTGAAAAAAGGTTAGTGCAAAAAGTTTCCAACACGGACTAAATATCAATCAAATGATTTTTAAAAGAAATTGAAATAATTTGCATGTATAATTTGATTTGGTTTTCTATATTCCCATTATTATTATTTCTATGTTTTGAAATATTTTCTTGATTAAAAGAATAATATTTTATGACATAATCAATTATTAAAAAAAGGGAGTGTAAATATACTTTTTTTCTAAATATTATTAATTTATTATTGAACATTTTCTAATTTGTTTATAGCTCTATGTATAAAACATAGTTAAAAATAATAAAATCAATAGTAAGTTCTAACCAGTATGATTTAATAAATATTAACATAATCGAAACAGTATTCTTTCATGAAATTGGACAAAAAACATTTTCCATTAAAATTTGTTTTTACGGATGTTGATAATTTACACGTCGACTAGATGTCACCATATTATAGAGATCAGATAGCAGCTGTTGTGTGTTAAGTAAGCGTCCTAATTCTGTGGATATCAGAAGCAAACTATGTAAAACTGTTTGTTATCATCAAATTTAAAAGTTTCGATATCGCCAAAAGACGATATAGAACATTTGTGAATTAGGACAAAATAATACGATGTCATTGATTTCAAAACATATGTGACAATTATAATGTCGAAAACGTTATGTATGCCATTTGGAAAATTTCAGTTGAAATTAATATCAAATAAAATAAGAAAAAAAATTGTTTACATGTATGTTTCAATAATACAAATATATATTTTTAATACAACCGATTAATCCATTCAATCTATCCAATACAATTTATTCTACGACTATTTTATCAAATAATATTCACTGTAAATGTAAATAATGTCAAACTTTAAAGATTATAAACTATGTTATAAAGTGATTTATTAAACTATGCATCGGTCAAATTAATACAGTTAACAAATTTAATATTATAAATCAGTTTACTAATAATCGTAACATTGTTTAGCCATTAAATATTGTGGAAAATTTTCTTAAATTATTTTCGATAATAATAATATACAGTAATAAACAGATAATAACATAATATTTTAAGTGTTAAAAATTCGAATTTTATTATTTATATTAACATTAATTTGTAATTTTATTATATTATCATATTTCGCTAGATACAGATATTAAAATTATATTTTAAACATTATAAATATTCAAATAACAATTTATATGTGTTAAAAAGTATAACATAACATAACAAAAATGTTACATATTAATAATAATAATTTTAGTTAATATAATTTTTAAAATCAATAACACATTTTTCACGTGTAATAAAAACGAAATTTATAATATTTGAACGACTCTCATTTATGTTTGATAAGACCTATTTCCATGGTTTTTGCACAAAAATGCAAAATGTTACTATTGTAAGTTTAACAAAATTGGGGAAAAAATGAGCGCTAGCACTAGTTTTATATTTTCTTTAAAATATTTAAAATGAAAATAATATGATATACTTATCATTATAGTTAATTGGGATATATATATATATTCTATTTATTAAACAATATTTTATAATTATATAACGTGTTCATTTTTCGACAATAAATTAAATTCACAAAAAATGTATATTCGTAAACTATTTTATAGTTTATATATATTTTTATTTATTTATTCATAGCCTATTTAAATATTAGTATATTTGCATATTGTCAGTATACTACTAAATAAGTAGGCCGATTTGTATTGAACTATATTAATGATGTACAATTTTTTTATGTTATTGGCTATACGTATATTATTTATTACCCTATTCCAATGATTTATTTCCATTTCTTTTTATCCGATAATTCCTTAAAACAAGTAAGACTAGGGCATATCTTAATCATCTATATCAGTCATTTAAAAACACATCAGATCTATTTATATGTCGTAAATGTTTAGTAAATAAGTTTAGATTTACTAGAAGTTTATAAAACGATTGAAGTCGATTTTTTTGAGATAACTCATTTTGTACATTGAAAATATTGAACTCTACTATTATTTAAAAACAGTTTCCTATCTAGTCATATGATATAATGTATTTGATTAATATTGAATAATTTATAAATTTAGCTTCTAGAACGAAATATAAGTATAAGTACCAAATTGGCATAACATGTATCCCATCTACAATAATAGACTATGACTGATTCCACCATATTTAATCGAATCTTTTAACATCAAGTAAGTCAAAGTTAATGTGAGTTAGAAGAAGAAAATTAACAGTTTAACTAAATTAAGCGAAGTTTAACAGGTTATACAGAGACTGTATGCAGAACAAAGTTAGTTTTAAGTTAAGTTTTAAGTTCTAGTTAATGTCAAGTTTAAAAGTGTATGCTGAAAGCAACTTAACGGAAAATTGACGTTATGTAATTTTTATATATTTCTTTTGATTAAATTATAATCAGAAATACAGTTATAATCTTTGTGAAATTCATTTAACCATTTTGTGGAATTACTTTCTGATGATCTACAAAGAAATACACGGTGCCTTATCTGTGGAACTTTTTTATCCGTAATTGGCGATTCAATGAAGGTTGAGCAAACTACTGCTAGTCGAGTTGTTACTGAGGTAACGAACGCCATATTACTGCACGCCAATGATCTCATAAAGTGGCCAACTCTTGCTGAACATCGCAAGTAATCTGCAAGTTTTAAAAAAACCGAATGCCAAACTTTGTTGGGTGTGTTGACGGTACACATATTCAATTGTCATATCGTCCGACATAATTCGAAGAGGCATTTGTTAACCATAAGCAGTATCATAGTATTAATGCAATGATTACTTGTGATTCAGATTTACGGATTTATTCACCTTAATTCTAGCTGGCCAGTAAGTACCAACGATGCGCGTGCATTTACAAATTCAACCTTGGTCAATGGCATTGAAAATGAATCAATTGAAATGAACCCTGGATCCTACTTAATTGGTGATTTCGCGTATCCCTTAAAAACGTACTGTATCACTCAATATCCTGATCAGCCTAATCTTGAACCCCACAAACATCGCTTCAATGTAACTTTACGCTCAGTCCGTTCTACAGTCGAAGGCTGTATTGGAGTTCTGAAAAAAGGTGGGCATGCCTCAATCGAAGTGAATTATAGAACGTGCGCTTGTATGTACAACTTTTGTTTGGAGTATCTGATGCCCTTCGACAATGTGGAGGATGTTGTTATCGACAACGATGTTCTAGAACAAGTACAGTATATCTAATACCCGAGGATGAAAATGCCCTTAAGCGCAGATGCGCTATTACCCTCACATTGCATTAGGTATTGCACCTAATATAATATTGTCGTTAATATTAAAAGAAATACTATTTCATACTTTTATTTTTTTGATTGTAATAAATGTTATTATTGTTGTAAACATTTTTGGCAATAAAAAGGGTAACTTAAAATCATATATTTTAAATTGTTAATAGTGTACTATTCCAGTTTGTATATTTTTATTTTTGTATGTATAATAAAGAATTGAGTTATTTACTTTAATAATACTTTTTAAAATTTCTCTTACCAACTTTAATAATGATTTAAGTCAGCGCATCGTATTTAAGTCACGTAATTGACTTACATTTAAGTTTGTTTTTAGCAAATTATAATTATTGCTTTTAGCATACCACTTAAAGTAATTTAAAGTCAAGTTCAAATTAAAGCAAGTTAAAGACAAGTTTAAGTTGTTTTCAGCATACGCTTTAAGTTTTAAGTTAAGTTTTAAGTTGCTTTCTGCGTATATGGCTGCTGGATGGTTGAAAAGTGTTTACTAATAAGGAAGTATAATTATTATCATATATGAAATATACGTATAACTATTTTGAAAAGTTAAAGATATACACATTCTAGTTACAATTCAGTTCAGTATATTCCTACAATCTCCATCGTTCCCTGAGCTCAGAAACAAACGTTTAGGGGAAGTCCTTAAATAGCCGACGATACATGTCCCAAGGAATATAGCTTCCAATTCCTGAATGATTTTAGCTCCTAATTTTTCACTGAATCAAATATTTGCCCATCTATGTACCTACACTTTGTTGCGAAAGTATCACCAGGAAGAATCGCATGAAGTGAGTGAATTCTAATAATCTGTTGGGCCATTCAATTGATCGTCGCTTCACAATCCAACAACGAGACAGGGATTGATATAAAATTGTTCTTGTAGCCAAACAGTAGTGCAGCGTCCACAATTTTTTGGTGTAGCATTAAAGGATGTTTTGTGAAATGGGGAAACATTTTTTCATTGTAGGATTGCTAATGTCGTAGCAAATAAGAAGCTGTGTAAGACACACATGTCCATGTAGTCAGTGACTGGATTTTACCAGGATTGTCATATCTTACGTAAATATTGTCCTTTGTTTTTTGTTGTTTGTTGACAGTCCCTGTGAGATGGAAAACGCAATAATTTGAGAATGGTAATTTTTCAAAGAACGCAGGATCATTTATATTTCTTTGTTTCATTAATTCACGAAATAAAAGCCTTCAATCATCATCGGCATCGCAAAAAAAATAATATGTTGGTTTGTACAGACAATAATTCTCCTTCTTCAAAACAAGTATAGCGGTTGTTGTGTTTTGACAAAAACTGGGATCAGCAGTGACAGCTGTTGCAATAGCGTCCTTTGTGTCATCCTCGGAAACCGTTATAGAGATTCCAGGTCGGGACTATCGGTTTGAAGTCCGCATCCAGTTTCAAGCAATTTAAGTTTCCAGTAAGAAATGGTTTGTCTTGAAGGCTCTTCCTTGCGACATTATTTTGTACTATAGTCATATAAAAAGACACTACTTTCTCTTAAATAGAAAATTCCATGATTGATGATTATACTTTCAAAACAAATAATTCACCGAACCGGAACACCGCTATGATTAGAACATTTGCTTATTTGTATTTTAATTTGTTAAGACTGAATGAACTGAGTTGTAACTAGATTGAAACTATCAACTATTTAAAATTTATGTTCTTCTATATCATACATACTACTTGTTTATTTATACTTGATTAATAATACCTGCTGATTGGTAAACATATTTTGATTTTACTGCTAAAGACTTTTTGATTACCGCTATCAAAGTAACTAAAATAGTGGCAGATTCAGGAACATTTTTACCTGAGGTAGAATTTTCGTTTAGTAGCAAATTTATAGTACTTCCAACGAGAAAAGAAAATATTACCATTAATAAAAAAAGGTATATTAAAAACAAATTACACATTTATTAAATGATTTCAACAAAGTGCTTTGTTTTGTAGCACATAAACTATAAAATGCAGCGGAATAAGTTCACAACATAAATAATACAACTATGGATAAACTGTCCCCAATTTTGAAAAAAGTAGAGTATATTAAATGAATCAGGAACAGCGAATTGAGTAAACAGTTGATACAAAAGTATTTTGAAAACATCCTAATTTTGATATTAAGCTAGAAAGTTTAAATAAAAACAAAGTTACTTGTGTGTGAATATATCTACATATTGTGCAATTTGTATATTTTCTGTTATAGTAAAATATTCTAAATAAATCGCACATTTTCAATCGGCCATGGTGGGTGTCAAATAAGTCTTCACAACTTGTTATAGAGAATGTTGCCGAAATCTTCAAAATAACGTGAATATTTGGATATATAAGGAGGAATCACAGAATCTCAGGGTTTCCGTAACGAACGATGTTTTCTCTGATGATCGATTAAACCACATCTTAAACAACAGATACAGCTTGACTTTAAAAGCATCTGAATAAGGAAGATCATAAGAAAAGTTTAAAAAATGATTCAGTATTAATTTGGTAACTCGGACATTACCTATGCGGAACCAGCTTAAGCCCTAATGTTGCTCTCTCTAGATTTTTTGAAGTAATCTTCTATACCTACACGCGGTTCATTACTGCTGCTTGATAACTTCAACGTGGATTATTTCAGCGCATTTGATTGCATTTTAGAACACCTGGTGGTGGTGATCATTCACATTTGCTCGGTTTTTAGATAATATCTGCTTATCTTCAAGAATCTGGATATATGTGCTTGGCCTGTATCCAAGGAACACTGTTGGAGGGATACACTAATTATACCTTAGAGGTATATACGACGAACATTTATGTGAAACAATAATCGACTGTCTTGAAGACTGATTATGCACTGACAATACCAGAAGTGCCAACAAGTAACCAGTAAAAAATTAATTTGGGTTTCATACTCTGTTACTGAAAGTACAACTTGTAACACTGGATTTCACGATTTCATTAACAAGCTATAGTATATAGTATACTGACTGGAATTCCTTAGCTAAATATTTTTATATAACAACAAAACCATCGCGCTCCTTTCATTTTTACAAACATTTCTAAACTAGTAAATTTTAATAATTGTTATACGCATGGATATTTTTTATTTGACAGTTGATAGTGACATGGAATTTTTAGAAGACGGTGGAAATGTTGCAGGTATTATCTTTTGGTTGCAAATAAATATTTTTTTCATCCAACAGATATTAATATAGCACTAAACTCGCAACAACAAATCATTTTAACACTTCCATTTTTGTCTTCGTGATCATTTTACCACACAATTGCCGATTGTCATGGTGTTTCTAAAGCTACTGTGTGTCGAGTAATTCAACATTTTGTAACTGTTTCAAGAGAGTTTGCTAAGTTATCAACAGTAACAACGTTGCTTTAGTTTGTTTTAACATTAATTGATTGGACGCACATAAACATAGAGTCCCCAACAGAAAACGAGGAGACTTACCTCAATCGCCATTGCAACTAAGCAATTACTGCCATTATGGTATGCGCGCCTAATAGGAAATCTACTACGTTAGTAAGTTACGGGTGACTATACTGGTGATTATTATTTTAACTTCTTCATAAAAAGAGGGCTTATGATGCTTGGGATCTGAGCCTTAAATCTCTGTTTAGTAAAGACGTTGTTAAATTTTATTAATCTCATTTTCATAAGTACATGCATTATATATTATAAAAACAGGTAAAGAAATAAAAACTGACAAATTAATGTTAAATGGAAAAAATCAAATAGCTAAGATATTGGAAATTGTCGAGAATTGATATTATGGACCACTTCTATGTATTTTGTTGTCCGGAAATATGTGCAGAGACGAAAAGGGTAATCACTAACGACTGACTAATCATTATTTCAATATTATTTTTTCGCAAATGAACCGATCATTGGGAAAATTCAATCTATTTACGCGCCATTTTTAAACATGTTATGGGACGATTAGTAATTCTGATCAAATATCAATGATTCAGGCATACAAATCCATTTTGTTTATTTAGTTGTTTTTTTAATTTTTTTAATTTCCTTTTTATGTGGAAAGTGTATACCCGTAATTATTTTTTTATAACTTCCACACATGAGTGAATAATTTGTGCGAGATTTGTAATCGCCTGCATTTACATTAAATGTGGATGTATTCATGCGTTCACTTTCAAAATTCCCTATAAGACAAATATAATGTCAATAAAATGATTACATAATCTTTACTTCCACATGAGTTACGTGTAAAGTCTATAAAATGATTACATAATCATCATTATCAATTTATTTCATTTAAAAACATCGGAAACCTTCGTTTAAAACATGTTTTACTCCTATAAAAATATTGAATATTATTATCTACCATAACTTTGATATAAAATCATGATATTTAATTTTGAACCTTAACAGAGGATATCATAAACTTCTGTTAAAGACAAAATGATCCGAATAAAATGTTATTTTTATAACATTATTGAAATCAATAATATTACAAGTAGTGACATACGCATATAGCATACAATACATTTTTATTAATAAATTTTAATAGTAATGAATTTTCGATAATTTTTCAATACATGCAAAACATATATTATTTCGTTTTAATTTGACATGATAGTCTAAATTTTGAAAAATATTCACACCAAGCATTGGAGAAAAATCGATTTATAAAGAGAGGAGTAGAATAAAAAGATATTAAAAAAAAAATATATATATATATATATTTCATTATACTATATCATTTAAAGTTAAATGTTCAAATTTCTTAGCATGTTAAGTATATGCTGTGTTTTATAATTTAAATAAGAATGAATGAAAATGAAAGGTTTTTAAACTATACATTCAATTAGTGAACTGTTTAAATCCGTGTATGATTTACAATCAAACGTAATAATCATTTCTGTGCCAACTTGACATATAACATGATAGTAACGTGTCGTGAAAAGTTGTTAATTCAGTATACGGGGTGTAACAGAAAGATAGGACCTGGAGAATAAAACCAACCATACGCACCATGAAAGCATAATATTGAATCCAAGTTACCAATATTGCCAAGTATGTCTATTTATGCTATACATAGACTTATATATTACTATGTATGAATGTATATATAAGTTATATAATACCACAAATGGATTTGGCTTATAATTTGAAATATCTAAGCATGTATCCTTTATCTTTACAATAATTCATTAATGCGGGTATATCCTTCTGTTACTTCTGTTAATTTTGTATTGACGACCAATATATTCTTAAATCAATCTAATATGTTGTATATTATAGTAACACGATTGTATAATAATTTGTTTATTACTGCGCCAGAATCATACATTTTTTGTGGAGTTAAAATACATGGCTATAATATTTCATTCAAATGTAGCCTAGATATTAAAAAATATCAAATGGCGCGTTTACTAATATCCTTATAAGATAAACTAAAATGAGTACATACTAAAACTAAACTGTTTGACACATTTTTTTCCTGACTCGTTTACGTTTTACAATACACGTATACACTTTCCGAGTCTAATATATCAGTAAATAATGTCGAATTCCATTTTAAACATGGACCATGGGTTCGCTAAATTGTGCTAAAAAACTTCTTTTTGATAATGTTCCGATTGAAAAAAAATCACTACAGTATAAAGTAAATGAATATGACAAATCGAAGGGGCATAAAGTAAACAAACGTAGAAAAATGACTTTGTAATTTAGCAATAATGAATGCATGTAATCGCGCGCACGCTCTCATCTCAATAGCCACGAATAATTCATGCGCAATTCAAGGCGTGTGTCGTTGTTTGGTTTGTAGTCTTTCGATATACAATATCGTCGGTGACCAAAGCTGAATCTCAAAACTGATAAAGTTAGTGAATGGCAGTGGAAAATTGTGGAAACCAAGTGAAATGTGATATAATTTTGTATAAAGTAAATAAAACAAATATTATAACAAATTAACAAGCATTATCCCTTTGTATATTTTCGAATGAATTAGTTTCAGATAGAATTGTTTATTTTCATATACTATTTACAACATTAAAATTCAATATAGCGTTCATAAAACGGAATAAATATTTTCACGTAAAATTATACCGTGATTTTATAAATAAATGTAACATATTAATTACAGCAATTTAATATTCATTATTAAAGTACAACTACATAAATTACATTTAATAAAAAAAATAAACTAAATAAAAATTGTATTATTTAGTTTTATAGTATATAGAGTAATCTGACGGACAAATTTGATTTTATATTTAATACAATATGTACCAAAAATAAAGATTATCTAAATCAAAAATGTAAATTTAAATCAAAAATATGTAAATAGAGGAGTACACCGTGTAGAGGAGTACACACTGAACTTATAAAACGTATTGAATGTACAGAACTGGCAAAACTACTGACGATGTGAGCATCATGTAGCATAATGGAACAATAATAATAATAATAATATGCTTTATTGGCAAAATGTCACACGCACTATTACACGAACCAAATAGCCATATTTTACATTTGTCTTACAAGTTATCCTGACAAAATTACATTTAATGAAATAAATTGCGAAAAAACTGATCTAAATGTGGAGGAAGAATTGGTTTTTCATATATTATTATAAGTATTATTTTTTTAATTTATATATTTTGTGTTTTTTATATACATCTCAATAAATACAACAACAATTGTACACACAAAGACTTGTATTGCTGTTTTAATTATAACAATTAACATTTATGCCGGTTCCATTTTCAATACTACACATTAAACAACATCTACACTTTAACTGGTTGAATTGGGACAGAATTGTTCTGTTGTTCTCCAATCAACCACATATACTGTAGATATGTATATAAAGATGCTTTGATTAGTTTAGTTGGAATGAGAGAGCTAACGTGTTTAATTGCGGTCCATTGTTGTATATGTGAACAGGGTGTAAAATACAATAAATAAATACAACATGAGAGTTGAACAAATTACTCCGTCTCTAAATCTAGATGTTCCAAATGGATCTTTAAAAATGTTTTACAACACAAACATAAGGTAAGAAAATATTGCTTTTTTCAAATTTGAACAATTTGATCACATTAATAACTAATTAGCTAAATGAATAAATTTTTAACATTACTATTAGTATCTCTGTATTTCTGTATTGCTATAATATAAAGTGATAAATATTATATTGCATATTTAGTTATTACAATGTTTTTTTTATTATATAATATTGTTCACTTCAAACACAATACGTTTTCGAAACTCATAAATGTTTAATATTTTTGTAACCAGCTTCACTGTAAAATAAATACTTACAAATTTGTCCTTTCTATTCATATTATCACGTTATAAATGTTTTTGATATATACTATAATACGGTATTTATTTTTGTCTACATTGCAAACAAACATAGGCCTACACATATATGTTGATAGGTCTACATTAAATAACAATATAATTGTTTGCAATGTTTGGCCCACTGCTACCATAACATTGAGTCGATAACGGCTAAAACATGTCGATTATATTAATTTTTGAAAATATGTATATGATATGTTTTTCTAAATGTTAACAATTAAAAAAAAAAGTAATTTACATATGAACAAGTGAATTTAATAGCAATTTAACTTTTGTGCCAGCTGTTCAAGGTATTATACATCAACCGTTTATTAATCGTTTTCATTGCGTAACGTTAGGAAGTCACTCACAACAGGAAATATACGTAGATATCTCTAATTTTTAGCCCAAAAATAAAAGTCATAAATTATATTGATTGCGTCATTAAAAATTAGGTACAATAGTAATTTTGATAGTATCATTTTTGTTAAATATTATATTATATTATTTGTAATTTAATTTATTTTTATTAATTTTTCACAAATTTCTATATTTCATTACATGTCAGGCCATTTTTATTGTTAGTACATATTAAAATATATTGCCAATACATTTTGATATAAATTCTTTTTTAGTATAATTGTAACACCAAAAATAGTTCGCGCGTCCTGATGCTTCCTGATGCTTAAAATAAAATTAAAATAACGGTAAAATATTGTCTTATGTCCCATAATAATTTACTGATATAGTATCAAACAACATAATAAAAAATATTCTGAAATAAAGTTTAACAAATTTGTGAAATAATTTATTTAAAATATTATGATCAACAATTAACATAAAATGGAAATTATGTGAAATATAGAATATGAACATTTACAGCAGTGAAGAATGAAACGTGGAAATAGCGTATGGTGGTTTCTTTCTTCTATACTCTGTGTTTCTTGTAAAACACACTGTTTATTGCTTTAAAACACAGAGATTTATCTAAATACACACAGTTTTAAACCTAATACACATATGTTTGCCGAAATACTTTTAGTTTTATCTAAGTACGCATGTGTTTGTCGAAAGACTAGGTGTTTTATCTAAATACACAGAGTTTTATCAAAAGACTAAATGTTTTATCAAAAGACTCTGTGTTTTATCAAAAGACTCAGTGTTTTATCAAAAGATTCAGTGTTTTATCAAAATACTCACGTGTTTGTCAAAAGACTCAATGTTTATTTAAATACACATGTTCTGCAATAAATTTGTTGATTAGTTTTGTTTCAATAATTCACATTTACTGTTGCTCGGTTAAGCGTAACTTTCAACAAATTTGAATTTTATTTCATTTCATCGTTCATAATGGTAAGTAGAAATTCATTGTTAATTAAACTTATAAATAAAATAAACATTGTACTACTATTTTAACTATTGTTTTACTAAAGAAGCATGGTTACTCTACTGCATTTAGTGCACTAAATATCTGAATATATTAATTACTATTTTGAGAATTTTGGTTATAGTTAAAAACCGATCCCGATTCCACAAAATATGATACCTTTGCTAAATTACCTGAGAAAAAATCAATGCCGATGCTTATGCGAAGTACCTATGAAAAACCCGATGCCAATTCTACAAAACCGATGCTGATGCCAATTTCCAAGTACCTAAAATAAAACCCGAAGACGATTCCGAATAATCCGATGCCGATAAATATATTTTTTTAATTTTGCATAGTTGTTATCGGCATCCGTCAAAATAACTACAATTTTATAATTCCGGCAAACGGAATTACTTACCGAAAAAACGTATAGTATACTTTAATTATTATATAGTACACATTATAATACTCCATGAAAGTTTAATAAAAATATTATAATTGTTATAAAAAAATTACGTTTCCGAGTAAATTGTATTATAAAAGTTGCAAAAATTATATTATTGTAGTTATTGTATTTGACGGCTGACAGAAGTATAACAATTACTTAAAATACATAAAAAAATATATAATTATCGGCATCGGCATCGGATTATTAGGAATCGGCATCGGGTTTTATATAGGTTACTTGGCATAAGCGTCCGTTTTTTTAGAATCTGCATCGGGTTTTTCTCAGGCCCTTTGCATAGGCATAATTTTTTGTGGCATCGGGATCGGCTTTTAATTATAATCGATGAGGGTCATAATAATATTGTCATAATTTTATTCTCAAAATAATGGAAATTGATATTTTTAAGATGGTGCACTATATGCAATAGAATAAACATACTTCTTTAGTTAAAACATTATTTAAAATAGTAGTACAATGTTTATTTTATTTATACGAGTAAGTTTAAATTAACAATAAATTTCTACTTTCCATTAAGAACGATAAAGTGAAATAATATTTCAAATTTGTTGAAAGTTACGCTTAACCGAGTAACAGTAAATATTGAATTTTTAAAACAATACTAATCAACAAATTTATTGCAGAACATGTGTATTTAAATAAACATTGAGTCTTTTGAAAAAAATCATGAGTATTTTAATAAAACAATTAGATTTTTGATAAACCACTGAGTCTTTTGATATATCTTTGTGTATTTAGATAAAACACTGAGTCTTTCGAGAAACACATGTGCATTTAGATAAAACACTGAGTTTTTGATAAAACTATGTGTATTTAGATAAAACACATGCATATTTAGATAAAACACATGCGTATTTAGATAAAACACATGCTTATTTAGATAAAACACAGAGTCTTTCGACAAACACATGTGTATATTTGGATAAACCCGTCTGTATTTAGATAAAACTTAGTGTTTTACCAGAAACACAGAGTATTTAATTTTGACCTCTTTTGGCCACCATAAAAGCGAACAAGGTGTATATTTCTATATATATATGTATAACTTCACATTTACTTCGCTATACTTCGTATTTACAAAGTTATTGGAAATCTCATTTAACAAGAGATCCCCAATTAAGCAAAATCTTCGCTGAAAACGTTAATATTCTTTCACTAAATCAAAAGTAAAATTGTGAGATATGACGTATTCTAACGCAAATGAATGTCGTTACTCTCCTAAGGTCTGGATTATAATGTAATGGTCAAATAAGTGCCATGTGGTTTTCGTCGCAGACTACATAACTAGAAATCGTTTCATGAAAATGAGTCACTTTCTTCATTTTTCGTGCAACACTCAGAAAGTTGTAGACTGAGAAGACACAGATTATGACCGACTTAACAATGTTTGATTATTTCTAGAGAATAGTATTTTAAGTATATATTAATAATTATATTATTTTAAATATAATACTCTAAGTGAAATATGGATAATAAATTTATTCGGTGTAATGATAAAATATGACCCCATCAGAGAATGTCGTCATAAAGTTAAAACTTTTGGAGACAAGTTAGTGAAATGTGCAAATTTAAGGAACGATTCATTAGAGACAGAAAATGGGTTTTCCATATTCACTTCGCCAAACTGTATTGTGTATAACGCTCATGGTGAAAATAATTAATTTAGATGATTGCAAGAACGGGTATTACCAACTTTGTTTACGGTTAATTTCTGTGAATCCTAAAACTATGGGTGTACTATGGTGAGTCGATTTGCAAATCACTACTGTTGGCTTTAAACCAACCCTATTTAATGGTAAGAATTTTTGTTTAAATGTAGCTTTTAAAAAACGATTACATTGTTATATTTTGTAATGTATTAACACAAATGCTTTTTCATAATAAATTGATATATAAATATACTTAAATTTTATTGTTTTACTATTTATGTACTTAGATTAAGTGAAATTTAAAAAAACAAATAAAGGTTTCCAACATTATATATTTTATATATGAATAATAATAATAATAATAGCATTAAACAATTGTATTAAGTAATCGAAAGACAAACTCAAAATGCATTATTTAAATACTCCAGAGACTAATCTGTGCTAAATGGAAAACGAATAATGAAATTCTAGTTGGTGTGAAATATAAATTATTGTCTATTAATTTTTTAACACATAATATAAATAGTTAACACTTGTAATTAAAGACATACAAAAGTGAATTCGACACAATAAAATAATCAATTTGAATTTATATGGCAAGAATGGGTGAACTCGAAACTTTCTATTTTAATAAAATGTCATATTAAAGTATATATGTTGATTAAATAAGAATATAATATAACAGAAGTTGCAATAATATAAAAAAGCACAACACACAGAAAGTTTTTTATAAATTAATATGATAGATTCTCTAATTTGTTGAACAATAAATGTTTAATGAAATAAATAGATATTGTTTATTTTTCTAAACTGATAAATCTATCAAATACAGAATTAATTAAGTTTTTATACTGTCTATTTTTATAAATTAATTCAAAATGTATTGAAATAATAAGGTTATATTGGTAGTCATTAAACAAATTGATATATTGAAATAATCGTACCATTAATAACTAAATAGTTATAAATTGTACTCACATGAAATGATTTCACTTGATTCTATTAATATCAACTTCATTGAAATATTTTAAATATTGAAAGAACTACACATGTTTTCCGCCTAAAAATTACTTCGTAGGATTCATACGCTGCTATAAATGTGATAAAATGACACTGTTACGTAGTATGGGATGGTTTGCTACTTCCATAATTATTGCATAAGTGTTTTTGATATATTCTCACAAACAGTTATTTGGTCAGTATCGTGTGTAATTATTTATGATATTCTGACGTTAACGATCGGTCTATTCGTCTTTAAAGGTTATAGAAAAACTGCTGTTCTTGCAAGGATTTATTTATAATTTTTAATCTTGAATATGACGACCGCATATTTTGTAAACTATTGACAAGCAATCCAAGATATTTATATTTAACCAAAAAATCCAGCAATTAAAAATACTTAGGTATACACTGAAAATATCAACAAGGTCTTAGTAGAAATTCATGTATTAATTCCATGGATATGTTAGCGGATAAAATATAATGTCAGAGCGCATTTTGCAGAATGAACTCACTTATAGACTAATTTAATTTGTTTTTAAAGCATATAGCATCAATTATTTACTGTTTTCGTTGAACGTCATAGTTTATCGTCATCATTATCATCATCTTTTAAATAAACGAAAAAACAAAACATGAATTAAATAAATCATTACCATTAAATATATACATATTGCCATATTTTAGTAAAATTTTGATTGGTTTATTAAGTTAATTTAACTCTGAGTTGTTTGTTTTTAAAGCTATTAAATATATATTTGAGGCATATTTATTTCTACTCCAAGCTTCTCTAATAAGCATACAATAATTATTTCATCAATCAGAAATATTTATTACCAACATGTAACTAAGTACTTATTGAGTGTAAATTGGATCCTGACATGTACAATGTAATTCATATAACAATTTGAATAGGTATTAAAATATGTTTTTATCATTTAATTATTACATTTTGACTTTTACTAATACATTTTATTAAATATAAATACACAATTATTGCACACAAACCTAAAGAAGCTGGTCATTATTATATTGTTAAATCTAATATATGTAGATAATATAGATATCATCCTAATCTGATTATAGATCATTTTAAGTAATTTTTGAACTATTGATATGAACTGTCGCTTTTATGTAACATTTGAATACAAAAGACGACCCCCGATTTACCAAATGATATGCGAGTGTTAATAAATAAAAATCTACCATTTTCAGTTGATCGACAAATAAATATTCAAATATAATAATCAACTGTTTTAACTGTACATATAATATACGTAATAATTATTAATAATTCATTTTTTATAATAATTAATGCATATTTCTTAAAATAGAAATAAGTTATCAATTATTAACTGTCAAATAATGACAATAATAATTAACAACAAATGAATACGGCTATAAAATATTATGCCATATAATTATGCCGGTGTATGACATATACACGACATATAAATAGACATGACATAAACAATAACATAACATATATATTGTACACATATAGGACATACATGACATATACATTACATACACAAATCCATGACATATACATTACATACACAAATCCATGACATATACATTACATACACAAATCCATGACATATACATTACATAC
>JAUZND010054353.1:0-19012 GCA_034780555.1 Coelogynopora nodosa | reverse complement strand
AAATACACCTACAAACAGAGAAATTATGAATGGTTACTTCTGTGAAGCGTTGTCAACATTTCAATAGTTTCGGATTGCGCGTTAAGAGTAAATTATTGAAAGTCGTATCAAATTCTCATATGCTCAGTAACAAACCAGCATGATATAATCACCTGTATCTTTTGTGAATGACTTACTATGTAGAAAAGCGCTATTATGTCACATAGTCAAAGCACGTATTTCTGCTACATTATAAGTTCCACTTCGGTCAGCAGATCGCTGAGCAAAGGGTTTCAATTGTTGTTATAATTTTTACTGTATCTGTAATTTGTTTATATTGACTTATATCAGGCAGAGGGACACAATCCGTTACTTCACTATGTAAGCAGACGGTCCTATGTGGTTACTTCTGTGCATCTCGAAATTGTGTAATTGAATATGTGTACTGAACATTGCAATATTTATGAATTATGCATTCAGAGTGAATTATTGTCAACGCTGACCAGCATGTTTATAATTACGCAGGATTCATCATACCTTCTGCAGCATAAATGTGTAGGTCGCTAAATAATTAATCTAAAACCTTTACATCATAGTATAGGTATAAAAATCTTTTATAGAATGGAATGTATACATTTTGCTATCATGTCTGTAGCACACGCAAATGATTATATAGAATCGCTATGACCATAGCCTCCATATTATGTATACTTAATATGTTATGATGGTCAATAGGGGTCAATAATAGTAAAAGATAGAAGCTTAAGTGTCAAAACAACACAGTGATGCAGAATCCGCTCTACCTATAGGTCAATAGTGGTCAATAATAGTCAACGATAAAATGCAACAAAGTGCTGCAGAATCCGCAAATTTATTTCTTCACAGTCAATCATTGATACCGCCACCAGCATGTTTATACTTACGCAAGAATTATCGTACCCTCTTACAATAAAACATTTACATCATATTACAAGTACGAGTATCTTTTATAGAATCAAATATATATTGCTATAATGTCTGTAGCCGCGCAAAATTGTTACAATGCTTGCCGTGTATGGCTTTGGTACAAAGGCAGAGTATCAAAATGGTGTAATTCTTATAATAAGAAAATATGCTTTAAAGTGTAATACATACTCTGCTACCCTTATATTACATAGAATCGCTGTAAACACAGCCGGCATATTATCTATAATTACTGTGTTATGATGGTAAATAGCGATCAATAGTAGTCGAATATAAAACGTAAAATGCAACAAAGTGCTTCAGAATCCGATCTACCTATACTCAAAGGTCAAAAGGTCAAAGGTTAAAAGGTCAAAGGTCATAAGGTCAAGAGGGGGCCGAAATCCACCCTTCCTATACTGGTCAAGTTGTAGGTCAAAAGGTCAAGTGGTGGGTCAGAATCGACCCTTCCTATACTACTAATATTGTTTTTCGGTTCGTACCAACTAATTTCCAAATTTTAATATTTTTTACCAGTTTCGACCATGCAAAATTTTTATATTTTCAATTTCGTTACAGATTATTTTTAACCAGCCACAACCCGGGAAAAAAGCCTAAATATTATGATTCAATTAATTCCCGCATCATTTCGTCATCAAGTTCTTATAGAGATAATGGCATTTTTCATTGGTAGAAAATAGAATAATTAAAAAAAATATAGGTTATTATAATGAAATATGAAGAAGTACTGATGTACTAGTATACTACATATGTATTATACTATATAATTTAATTCCAAATAATGATATAGCTTCACTGTAAAGCCGATCGCCAGTCGTCAGTTTTCAACTTTCCAAATACTTCAAGCAACTCAAAACGTTGCTGCTAAAGTCCCCACACACGTGGTGGAAACTCAGTCGGTCAACTAGTTGTCAGTCGGTAGTCGCCTCGTGTGGGGGGCCTTTAGAATTTTCATTAATTATATATTTTTTCACAATATCCAATATATAAAATTGATAAATGTTGATACATATTTCAAAATTTTCCATTCGTTTGTGATATTCGTTACATGACTTGGCAGGAGACTGAAAATGTGTATACCCTGATAATAAACGTCAGCAGCAAGGGATTACATTAATCTTTTTCCTTTACTTAAATAATGCTGCTCATGAGTAGAAGCCTACGTTTTATATATTTTTAGTTATACATATTTTGTTAATGCTATTATAGTATGCAGCGGTGCATTATTTTGGAGAGAAAAACATGGTTACTAGTTTTTATGTTATACATTTTCCCCCCTATACATAATTTAATAATATTAATTTAAATTGTTATATTATTAATGTTTATTCATAATTGTTGAATTGATTTTTGTTATTATTAAAGAATCCAATTAATATTTGTAGGTCACGAATCAAAGTTCTTAGTAATGGAAGTGGTCTCAATCTCAAAGACAATATGTCGAATGTTTTTGGTCAACAACAGGTAGGATATTCAGTTTAAGATTTTTATTATCAAATTTTTCATTATTATTTTTCTATTATGCACAGATGTCGTCATTGATAAAATTAATAGAGGAGTCAGTTATTCCTGAAAACATTGCAGAAGAATTTTCACTTAAGCCCGCACAACGCACCCTGCCAAATACAAGGTAACGAGTTATAACCGCGTTTATCAGTAAATTATTTTAGAATTATTTTCATTACAATAAATAAATATAATTTTTAGTGATACCTCTTTATCAAATTGTTATTATTTGACTTATTTACATAGGTATTTTAACCTATTTATGATAAATATTTTTATTACCTATACTAAAAAGTTTATTATTATATTTACAAAAAATAGATGATTATACCAAGACCGTTTTGCGGCAACTACTAAATTGGCCTTATGTTTAATTTTGGCAAATATACTTTATGGAACTCTACATCATGCCACTATCAAGAGTGTCAGGCTGGGTGTCTGGTCCATTTCCCGGCCAAGGGAGGTCCTGTGGAGATCGTCAGTTCTGTTTCGTCAACGGACGTCCGTGCGATCTTCCCCGGGTCAATTCTCTAGTCAACGAAGTCTACCGACAGTTCAATCGTAATCAGACGCCGATGTTTTTCATTAAACTTGATCTGCCTACAGGTACATGTCTCTTTTGGCATGTTCTTGGGTAGTCGAGGATAATGCCATTTCATTAAATTTTTATTTTGTAATTGTATGGGCCTACAAAGAATTATATTTGTTTTGATTATTCCGTGTAAAATTAGGATTTTAGCACAGTGATGTAAATTGATTTATTTAAATTCAAAATCGTATTCAAATCCTTGAATATTTTACCAGATCTATAAAGCTAAGCTTTTGTAAAAATAATTATTAAATATCTTTTAGCACTTGAATGAGAATATGGAATAGGTCAACCTGAATATTTTCAACGTGATCGTAAATATTTTACTTTATCCATGATAATAAATAGATGTGAATAAAATGACTGAAACTACTTAATCTACTTGTAGGGTTGTGTCGTGACAATTTACAAATATATATCTATTTGCTTTATAATTGATATTATTATTTAATATTTTACTGTGTTCGCTTACCTTTCTGCTATTTTAAATATCAAATTTATGATTGAAGTATACTAACTGATAAAATTTGTATGTTTTATATGTTTTTTTTATATATTTAGTTGTAACCCGTATTGCATTGTTAAGCATTGTGGAACAATGCACGAAATTTAATTTACGTAAAATTTATATTTATAGGCAATTACAGTCAACATTTTTAAAATCAAATTATAATGTGCTTTACTTGTAATATAATGTAAACTATAATGTGTACCTAAATTGAAATGTATTCAACACATTTTTTAATTTGTTCACAACAATTCTACTAAAACTAAATATAGTATCTATCTGAATATAATTTCATGTACGGTTTTTCTTAAATATAAAACCATAGAAGAATGTTTGTTTATGTAATATTTATGATAACTGTACTGTATTTGCCTTATTTTAATATACTATTTTTCTCCAAAATAAATAATTTGACATTTCATGGTAAATATTAAAATTGTACCTAACCAACAAATTTGATTATGCATATACTATAACATTTTTAAATGAATTTATATAAAGTTTGTACTAACTTTATTTTAGATTACTTTGGTGATAAATAGTAGCGTAGCAATATTTTATTTGATTTAATCTCGGTTACTCCGAACATTTTCGGGTTCATTTTAGAAGAGTAGGTCAAAATAGGTTGTATTATAATTACAGTATAGATGTCTAAAAATACAGATAAAATCTCTTACTTTCCTACTATATCGATCGTGTGTATGTCTACAGACAGCGTGGATGTGAACCTGTCCCCCGACAAGCGGCACCTCCTCCTCTCTCAAGAGCGCCAACTGCTCTGCCTAGTTAAGGCATGTCTCCAGACCACCTGGTTACTGGCGGGTGGGGCTGCCACTTTCTCTCTGGGCAACATTGAGGTGGCCCCTCCGGTACCAGCGCAAGAGGACTCCAATACCGCCATACGACCAGAAGAGAAACCGGACGAGGAGGCGGTAGGGCCACCGGGATCGAAACCACTTCCAGTGAGACGATCAGAATTAATGTATAATCATGATATGGGAGTTTTGTTATTGTATTTGATTACGTGTTAGGTCCTTGATTTTTTAAGTACAGTTTATTTCATTGCCTCAAAATTATTTTTACGTATTCCGTTATTAAATTAACAGAGTAAACTCTTGGTGATGTTTCAGCAGGCCAATAATTATTATGTTATATTATAAATATTGTAATATAATATCGTTATTACTATAAAAAAATTATTGAGATTTTGTAATTAATATTGACTAATAATGGCATTAGAATATTATATAAGTGATACCCACCACCAACATAATAAAATAAATAATATTTTCAGAAGTAATTGTCGTCTTCTATGTTATTTTTATATTATTAATGATGCGTCGATAAAACATTTTTTTAAATATTGAAATAGTTGTGTACAGTATATTAATTGATATTAACATATTTTATTGCTACAATTTGATTTTCAGTTTTCTTTGCCAAAATTGAGAGATTTAAAACGACGGTTTGCTGGTCCAACTAGTACAAATGGTACTCCTGATAGTAAACAGCCCGCTGCTAAACGAAGTAAGTAAATCCTCAAGTGTATATTTTACTCGTGAATTGTTCGGATTATTAGGTATTTGCCACGACAAGTTTTACGATTACTGTTACATAAAGTAAATAAATTACATACTGTAAACTAAATTACTGAACATCAATTTTATGTTAGGCATTTTTAGTTAGATTAGTGTAAGGATTATATTTAGATGTTTTAAACAGTTACCGATTAATAAAGGTTTACCCTAGCAACACAGGGCACTTTAGGAAGCTTATTTAACTATGTGGGGGGGGGGGGTAGTGGTTTATATTGACGCGCCAACATTTAGCCTATGCAGACAAATATTCTTTATTAATTTAGTACATTATGACATCGTTTTTGAAGACAATTTTGAATGTATCATAATATGTTGTTGTCTAATCGGACAATTGTTTATTATAATGTCCAAAAGAAAATTTATTCTATTTTTTGATAATTAATTAATAAGCGTCAAGAAATATTAAACGGAAAGTATATATTAAGGATACTTAATCATATTAAATGAGGTTAAGTTAATTTAAGTTATAAGTCGAACAGTACTAAATAATTAATTTAGAGGTAATGTCTACATAATATTCGAAAAGTTACTGATTGGAACACTTTCTGACAGAGTTTAATTTTAGTTATTAATAAAAATCTTAATTATTTTAATATCAGGTATAATATTTGATGAATGTATTATGCGGAATGATACATTGTTATTAAAATGGAGAATATAAAATTTCAAGCTTGAAAATAGAACAAATCGTTAGATATTATTATGTATTATTATAATTTGATTTTTTTTATAAGACCGAACTTTGGACGACTTTCTGATGTCTCCGAAGATAATTGAACAACCAAATCATGATATCTTAGCTGCACAGGTGGTGAACAATCTCGATGTAATTGGTAGAAGCATAATTACATTTCACAATGAAGACTCTGGTATGTATCAGTGTCATACCTTATACAGTTTAATTACTTGATTTGACGGATAGTTTCAAAAGTTTGTCATGATTTGAGCATTTCGTTTTGCAGATAATTGTTTATTTATTTTATTTTTATAATCATACATTTTAATTGTTTCTAGGTTTTCTGTAATTAGGCATTTTAACTGGATGAACAAATTATTTCGCAAAATAATTATCGTGTTTTTGGAAGTTTATAGCCATTTTTGAGACTAAGAAATTATGGTACTGACTGTTTTTTAAACGTAATGTTTATTCTTACTTGTTTATTGCAACTTTCATGATTATTGAATGAAATTAGCGATAATATAGTATTGTTTATGAACACAACAAATCTACCAACACGATTCACATTATTTAATTCATGAGAATCATTTAAAACTGCATTAAGAAATTTTGGGAGCAAATATTTATTTAATGCCAACTTATTCTATCATGTTTTCTGTTCTGGGCTGTTATCCACTTAAATTGATTGATTGCATAAATCATAATCCAACGAAATTCTCTTCAGAAATATGTCATGTTTAAATACATTGGGTTGTTGAAATTTTAACTTACAGACAAAATTCTTTTGTGTGTTATATAATGAGTAATTGTCACTTTCTCAAAATTGTTATTTAAAGAAATTGAATAAAACTTATCAATATTTTCCATACATTTTTTCCAATCAATTTAGGTAGCTCGTTTTATATTTTAAAAAATCGATCTGATGAATTTTTATTTACAGTGCAAAATATTTATATTATGTTAGCCTTGATAATAAAGCGTTTTCCGTGTTCTCTCCAGCTGTTGATACATCAACAACTCCCGCTGAAAATAAAGAACGACTGGCTGAAACCTCACCAACAATAATAATTGCTCCATCTTTAACTGATCCAGCACCCTTACCTAATTCTCCGATAAAAACAAGTTCTGACTCCACTAAGGAGGTATTTCCCGACAATAATGTGAATCTCTCCGCTACCCAAGAACTGCCCTGTTCTATCGCCGATATTCAATTGATCGATTTGACGCCAATATGTAGAGAAGAGGCAACAGTGAGCCCGTATTTTGCCTACGATTCCGCGGGAACATCGGTGAGCATAGATTTTCATTGTTTTACACGACTTTCTCTGAAAAGTTGTTTAAATCGCTTTTTGTTAAAAAATGATAGTATTATTTAGATCATATATTATTATGGAGAATTCAATAGAAAAAATAAGGACTAGTTAGGCCTTAATAATATTAGTGTTGTGTAATCTTGTGTTCTCAATTGATTCGATGAGGACTACAATATATCCTTTACGAATCGTGCAATTGAGATTGTTGTTATTCTTATGTACTGAAGTTGGGTCATTTTCCATAATATTTCTGAAATTATCATTTTTAATGTTTTACGAATTCTGAATTTCAAAACGTTTACAGATCTTTATACTAAATTTACGAGATTTGGTGCAAATAATAATGTAATCGTTGCTACGCAATACTGTGCTCATTTTCACATCGTTGTGTCTAATGTTTCCTTTCTCTGTAATGGCTCCTAGATGTCACTTTTGTAAAACAAATGCTAAGGCAGAGTTTATTTAAATTGAAAATGATGTGTCATGCAAAATTATCAGTCAATTAACAGTCAATAAGATTAAGTTATAAGATTAAAATATGACAGCTTTCAACAGTAGTGTCTAATATTTTGTTCTATTGTTCCTTACATCTTTACGGAATGTTGTACATGTTTTAGTCTGCTATTTCGAAGTTGGTGTAATACTATGTATAATACCGTTTTTATTGCATGTGAACGTTTTATTATCTCAGTAGCTGTATTGCATCAAACATATTTTCTTTAATTTTATTTCTTAATATCACTTTTAAATTATATAGCGAGAATTGTATTAGTTTGTATTTCACAACTCAACTGAGAAAAACTTGTCCAATGTTTATTTAAAATTAATAAACTAATCAATAACTATAATTACTACCATTTTTTATTTAAAACAATTATTGATGTAAATGGAACAGTTCGATTGAAATAGTATTTATATATAAGCAATGTTCTAAATAGTGTTTTTAGAAATATTGCCGAAAAATATTTATATTAAAATTATTAGATGACATCCATTTAAAATATAGTTTTGCAATAATTTATAAGATACACGCTACATAATCGGTATACTACATATTATTATCAAAAAATCATTTATTTGTTGAGTTAATAGTTATAATTATTTCTTTTGAAGATGAGTATATTTTGTTATTTTCTTATTAATTTAGATATGTATTCAAATAGTCACTGTTTCATGTAGTGAATTTAGCCTTGATAAAATCTCTGAATCTTATAGAATGCTTGAGTTAAACTCTATTTTCTTCTATGTGGTGCTAACATCTAGTCCTATTGGGGAATATCTCCGTATTAATGCGTATAACATTCTACTTCAGGCTAGTGACCATGTCAGAGAATCAAAGGGCTCCACCCGAGTTGAGTTTTCTCTCCAGTCAGTGCGGAATCGATTGAGGCGACAGGTACCAACTCCGAATGAGAGTCAGCCTTGCTTTACGCGTCAATTTCGAGCCAAGATAGATCCATCAGAGAACTCTGAGGCGGAGGGAGAGCTCAGATCAGTTTTACAGTGAGGGGGCATTCGATTCAATTTTTAGTATTGATATCATGTTAGATATTAGGTTGTGATATGATGAAATAACGCATGGTGGATTACGCGATATGAATAAATATTTCAGTGTAATTATACGCGAGCACAACACACGGAACTTTTATATATGGATTATAACTCACAGAAACTCTAAAAGAACGAACAGAATTAAATATATCGAATGATGTTTGAAAGCATTATCGTATAACAAACTCTGGCTTTCGACCATCGTTATTATGTAAAATTACGCTTACAACTATTATTCAATATACAACTTATATCCCAAACGATATTATTATAAATTTTCAAAATATGAAAACTTACTGAATTTCAAGATGTAGTGAAAACTACCTACATTTAAATATTTCACTTTTACGGGTTAAAGGCGATACACTTTAATTTTTCTTTAAATCAAAGACTTCTAAATCTATATATATATATCTAATATAATGGAATCGAAAACCTTGATACAATATTAGAAAGTCTTACAAATTAAAAATGTTGATATTTCGTAAATTATGGATAGAAGTTACGTGGGTATTTCAAGAATACTACAATATTCGTGTAGGTTGAAAAAGTTTTAATTGGAATACATATTTATAAAATATGTAAATATAAAATGATATGAGACCCTTCATTTATATTTATTAACTCTCTGTTTTAGGTCTCTATTTCACGCTGTCTTATCACAGCGGTAAATGCGGATTCGTATTTCACTTGTGTTTCGTTTGTATTATTTATTTTAATTTGTTGTTGATGGCAACTGAATGAGATTTGGACATGGAACTCGTGTGTTATGATTTAGAAATATTGTTATGTATTGAGAAGTGGTGTGGTAAGAAATTGGTCAGCTGAAGAATCTTTAAATACATAAGCCTACATTTAGTTTCTCAGTTTCTGGCCAAAGTTATACGACCTGGGTTCGAAATTTCTATAGTGTTTTAAGATGAATATATTAATTATAACTTATATGCATGTTTTCATTGAATTGAATTATTTAATTTCTGTGAAATCTAGGAAGGATAGTTTCCGCCAACTTCGCGTACTTGGTCAGTTTAATCTCGGGTTTATCGTGTGCTCTTTGGATCGAGATCTCTTCATTGTTGATCAACACGCGAGTGACGAGAAGTTTAACTTCGAGGAGCTGGATGCTAACCTCACGCTGCAAACACAGAAGTTAGTTTGGTGAGAACTATCTGCAACTTTAATGTCCATCTTATCCCGTGAATTCATTACATTATTGTTTGGCAAACTATTTTGAGCAAACAACTCTAGCTATTTTTTCAATTGTATATCGATTTTTTTAATTTCTCTATGTTTCATAATTGCGAAAAGGATGCGCATATGAAACGAAAAATGTATTTAGATATTATTCAACATAAATATCTGATTTTATTTCATTTGTTCTCTGGCTATGATAGTATAGACAAAAGAAACAATCTTCCGATAATGCGTCATATGATAGTTTAGTCATGAAACGTTGTACTATTGGCTTTCTTATTCCAAAGTGTTACACATTAAATATATAATAACTTTGTACATATTGAGCTGTTATGAATATACATTATGTGATAATTTTAAAATTATGTTCCGACTACAGAATTAAAAAGAATATTCTATAAATACCTTATTTTTCGAGAGAAGAATTATATACTACTCGAATAGTATTTTATATATTTTTCAATTATACTCTGTTATATTTCCAGTCCCAAACCTCTGCAACTTACGGTGACACAAGAACAGATAATTATTGACTATATGGATGTCTTTCATAAAAACGGATTTGAATTTAAAGTTAATGAAGACGGTATGCAGTACCAATTTTATTAGTATATTATGCTATGCTTTTGTGCTTTAGTTTATAAGTTTCTAACTTATATGGTTATTTATATATTTTACTGTATTTTTTGTCAATGCAAATCTTCAAACTTTATAATATAATTTATTAATAAATTCATGTCAGTTAACAATTTTTAAGCATTTTTATCAGCTTCTCTGTTTTAGATATATGTTATTATTATATTGAATTCCATAATCTGATTAATAGCAGCTATTAAACTTATTTTATAGTTATTATAGTGTATAAGCCTCGTACCGTCTCATAATAATTTGACTATAATTTTATATTTTAAACTAGGCTAACTTCAGTATAATAAATTTTCGACTTTACCTCGTATAATTCATATTATAAAACAATAATTATTGAGTATAATGCGGTT
The DNA here is from genome assembly GCA_034780555.1 of Coelogynopora nodosa. NCBI lineage: Eukaryota > Metazoa > Platyhelminthes > Proseriata > Coelogynoporidae > Coelogynopora > Coelogynopora nodosa. Next base: position 8,134 of record JAUZND010054353.1, on the reverse strand, counting down.
CAAACAAATTCAAATTACTTATAACAATTTAAATGTATCGCATATATTTATATATTACGATATTTATCCAAAATTATATAAAACAATTTATAAAATGTGATTTTCTACTCTATCATGCCAGAAACATTGTTATCACTTTCTAAACACATTGGATGTTGAGGTCCATCCTACGTCTCTATTAATTTTCGGCCTGACTTTTCGTATCTAGGATGCTTCTCTAATCTTCATATCAAGTTAACGTATCCCGTTGATTTTTCAAAAACTTTTGAAGTAAATTGAAAGTTGGTGGTTCAAATTGAGGGTGTTTTTTGATATAATATCCATTTTCCTCCATTTGTAGCATGTCATTTAAATTAACTTAGGATATAATGCTGTCATAGTGATCAATAATATTAATGGTCTAAAATTAATCACCACCAGCAAAAGATAAAACTGAAATACAACTGAAACATATTTGTCAACATATGTGTCTCTCTATTCAAAACAAATCGCACTACAAAGAACACATATCAGATATTGAGATTTATCAACGTCTTCCTAATAATGCTAATATCGTTAAGACAGTGGAACAGAAAATCAAACCTTTCTGTTCAAATATTGCGAAACGCAATCTTCTCTCTAAGAAACACACAGAGATGATGAAACCTCAACTAACGCAACCTGGAAGACTATATGGAGTTTTAAAAGATTATAAAACTATGGATAACACAAGTCTCTTTCCACAACTACTAGTAGTATTAGGGGGTGATACACCACAGAGAAAATGTTATGGCTTCTAGAAAAAATGTTACATGATCTTTTAGAATACGTTGATTGTCACCTAGAAAGGGAAGACCATCTTTTAGAAGTTCTCATTGAAATTAGTCCTAAGATTAAGGAAACGGATATTGTCTTTTCGTTGGATGTGGTAGCACTTTATCCATATATCCCAATAACATAAGCAATTGATAATATTATGTAATTGACAACTGAGCATAAAGTCCAAATTGAAAGATACGGAATGACTCTCGGAAATTCGAGAACAACTACAGCTCATTCTGAACAACATAATACAATTTGGAGAAGATCTCTACCGTCAAAATAAAAGGAGTAGCTATGGGAAACAGATTAGCACCACTTGTAGCCATTTTATATATATATGCATAACATAGAAATTAAAACTCTCAAAACATTAGACAAAATACCTATTTGTTTTAAGAGATATATTGATGATTGTTTTGGAATCTGGACACACAGTAAAGTCTAAAGAACAACTACTAACATTTGTTACACACTTGAATTGTATTGACCCGAATATTGTTTTCACTACAGAACTACTCAACTCGGAAGGATGCTTCAATTTTTTGAGATACAGTCTGAGATCAGGAAATGAAGAGATAGACAGACGATGGTACAAAAAACCGACCACAAGACCTATTTTCCTCTCCTCTGAATCTAATCACTCACAACACATGAAGCGAAATGAGTTTCGAAACCTGTATAAACTTACGAGCAATGAAAAATACTAAAAAATAAGCTAATAATTATTTCAAAAATGTACTTTTAGAAAATGGGTATGAACTTAGTTTTCTTAATAATTTAGAATTAAAAGCTAGATCCGTATATAAAATCATGAACCATCTTTTTAAAGTTAACAAAACTACACACAACATTCATTACACAATTAATATATTTGCTAAACAACACGGATTTAACATACACCTCATGAAAGGAGATGGACATTGCCTCCTTAGTTATGTAGCTCATTCGACAGGGGTCCCAATATCAGAACTGAAAAACATTATTAGATCGGAACTTGAATGCTGATACGACCTTTACTCATACGCAATTGGTCAAACTACAGATAACATTAACGATTACACCCGTAAACAACTATCGGCTTATCTGTATAAAAAGATCTATAATTTGCCAATAGTTGATTGTGTACCAGAAATGTTAGCCAAAGGAATGGGTCGTGCCGTTTACATTTTTGAAAATAACCGATTTACCAAATTATCACCGGAAAATCCAACAGCCCAACCGATTCTACTAAAAAAGACTCTTGATTATTATGACAGCATTATATCCAAAGTAAAATGGCATGCTACAAATGGAGGAAAATAAAAACAACGATTTAATTCTAGTTCAATTAAAAAATGCCATACATAGATGAAACACACTCTAAGGAAGTTAAAGACATTTTGCGCACATCGTCATTACCAATTGTACCCATCCTTACATCCAGCAATACCCTGTTACAGATAACAAGATCTTCTTCCTTTTCCAAAAGACAATGTAAAAATAAGAAATGTGTACATAATAATCAAAATTGCAATAACAAAGATGTTATTTATGAATTAAAATGTAAGCTATGTGAAGACCTATATATAGGAGAAACTCAACGTACACCACTCAAGACTCCAAGAACACAACCGCTCAATTCAACTTAGCGAAGGACAATCAGCAATGAAGTGAAATTCAACATTATATCAAAAAACACCCTCAATTAGAACCACCAACTGTTTCATTTACTTCAAGAGTTTTGGAAAAATCAACGGGATACGTTAATAGGAAGATCATAGAGGCAACCTGGATCCGAAAAGTCAAGCCGAAAATTAATAGAGATGTAGGATGGGTCTCAACATCCAAGGTGTTTAGAAAGTAATAACATTGTTTCTGGCATAAAGTAGGAAATCACATTTTATAAATTGTTTTATATAATTTTGGCTAAATTTCGTAATATAGAAATATATGTGATACATTTGAATTGTTATGAGTAATTTGAATTTGTTTGAACTGCATTATACTCATTACTATAAGTATTATTTTATAATATGAATACGACGTAAAGTCGAAAATTTATTATACTGAAGTTATTATCGAAACATTTCATTTTTATATTTGAAATGTCGATATATCGTCCTGTGGCGCATGTGTATAAACTTAATATATTTGTTGAAACATGTTTGTTGATCTTTTGTTCACATTTTAATATGATTGTGGTCATTTTTTCAGCCATCGCCGGTCGTAGTCTTTGTTTAGTGTCTATTCCGATGAGCAAGAATCATGTTTTTGGCGTTGATGGTAAGTTATGTCTGTTCTATGTTGAATAAATTATTTTTGTAACTATGTGCTGTATCATATCTATATTTTTTCAGTGTCTAACTTTTTATTTCTTTCAGATATTGATGAGATGACTTTTATGCTATCGGAAACTTTGGTATTGTTAGTTGTTTTGATGATTTGGTTGACTATTATCGATTTTCTTTAATTATTAGGATTTTTCATGAATATTATTTAATAACTCAAAAACTAAGTATTTTTCTGATTAAATTATGAATTTTAGACTGATTTTTAAAATCTGCATACATAGTCATTACAGTTCATATGTTTAAGAGTGATTTTATAGTCCATTTTTCAATAGAATTTATAATATGATCTGAAATATTTTGTATAAATAATGACCATAACAAATTTCCAAATAAATTTAACAATTCTGTTTCTGCTGTACTTAAAAATTAGCATGACTGGTTCATCTCTCTCTAAAATTAATGATATGCTCCTGCTAATATTTACTTGAGATATATAATTTATACAACTTCAGAACATTTAACAATAGTCGTATAATTATTCAGGTCTATATTTTTTATTCAGTCACGCAATTGTCGTCCATCGCGTATCCATTCAATGCTCGCCAGCAGAGCTTGCAGGAAGTCTATTATGTTTGGCACCTCGCTAACGCATGCTGAGATGAAGAAGGTTATGCTAATATCTTATCTATGTTACAATTATTATGTTATAATGTATTAATTGATTGGAAACATATAATGCATGTTCTTTTTAATCAGTGGAATTAATCAATTTACCTAGTATAACTACTTAAGAACAGTGATAAATAAAAACCAGTACAGTTCACTTGTGAGGAATGCAAAAGAAAAACCACAATAAAAGTAAAAGTTCTATAATTTTTTTGTAATTATTAAAAAAAAACTTTATTTAAAATTAAAAAATTTATATCCATAGTTTAAAATTAAAATTATTTCTTTATTGCAGTTGTTAAATTATTTTCATTATGTTGAATTTTAAATACACAATATCAGAGTAAATAATTGTCAATAATATTGCATTTTATGTGTTTAATATCCAAACATCGAGACCTGGGTATTGTGCGACCTAAAACAGGATGTATATCGTATACAGGGTGTAACACTGGGTGTAACAAATACATATGCCCGCTAATGAATATTAAATTTTTTTAATTATGTACAATTATACAAAATTACAACTTATTATATATATTTACAACAGAAACATTAATATAGGTGCATACACAGTGTTCAGAGGGTGTACAAAATATAAATAGTCAGTATGACTTCCCCGATTAGTTTAAAATGCTGTTAATCGGTGGGGAAAGGATCAGAGCAGCTCTTCAAAAAGTTCAGTATCTATTCTAATTTAGTTAAAACCAAATGCAGAACATTTTGAAATGTTGTAAGAATATATCTGTCAGCACAAATGAGAATGTACCTGCATTTCAAATCTGTCTTTAATAATTAATGCCTCCAAAATGTTTAAAAAATAAGCTCATTATTTATCAAAAGCTGTTGACTGGCTGAAGTATTGAAGCATTGAGCTTTGTAATAGTATAATAATATGTAATTATAATTGTAAGTATAATAATAGGGCTTGATAAAATTTAATCAATGAATTAATGTAAGTTCCAAGAAATATTTATTTAATCAATGAATAAATCTAGTTCATAGAAATATAATATTCATTAAAGGCATACCTATGTGTTACACCATGTTTATTAAAGTAATAGCTTTTTCGTGTAATAAGCTTTTTAAAGTTTTACACATAAAACGTTCGCTTTGCTTATTTATTAACAGATTCTCGACCACATGGCCGAAATGAAGCAACCTTGGGTGAGTTAGTTGATCGTGCTGAAAAATATTTGTTAAATTAAACACTATTATTAGTTTTAACGTAACATTTGCACAATTTAAAAAAATTGTTTTGTTTTAATGATATGAATTAGGTAAAAAAGTTCACAATCTTTTCAAGTACGAATACTTTAAATCCATATATATCAAATTTCTGCAATCGATATTTATCTACAGTTTAATGTTACAAAAAATGAATGATCGATTTTTTGAAGTTCTCCTGGTCTATCACGACCAATCCAGATAAGTAATTGGATAACTTAAAATGCCAATTCTGAATATCTCGAATTTATTGATAAATGAACAAATGAAGACCAGTGATATGTGAAGATCTAATTCGTTGAAGTGGTCACATTTACAAAATTAATTTTTAACATTTAATATTATTAAGACAATTACTAGACATATAATTACAGTCTACTCTTCCTAAACCGAACGCGCCTAATCCAGACGATTGTTTAAAATGAACGCCAGATAAAGATTCAATATTGCCTTCCTATATTTTCTATATTAAATAAACCTATGAACCAGACGCGCCTAAACTGCTTTGTATTATGAAGAATTGTAAAGTAAAAAGCATACATCCATTACAGACTTTTTCAATGTCAATGAACATATTGCGTTATGTCTAAAAAATAAACTTTCTGTGAACCGGTCAATTTGTTAATATTTATATGTGTCCCGTTTAGGCGCAAGGTAGCCATACAATACTAATAGTATTGTTTTTCGTATAAATATTTTTCTAAAATATCCAATGTTTATATATAACATTCTGTTTCCATTTCAATCTACTCTGTTTACTTATTATTTTTCTTTGCAGAATTGTCCTCATGGGAGACCGACTATTCGCCATCTTTTCTTTCTTAATCTGCTGGCAACTTCTGAAGATATTTAAATACCATAATTTTATAGGAGCAGTCATTAAATAATTATTAATGATTTTTATATTGTTTTAAAGATATTTTATTGATTAGTAACGAGTACATTGTTGAGAGTTTGAAATATAATTGTATAGATATTTTATTATATATTTTTTTTGTATATTTTACATTAATTATGTATTTGACTGTTTAATAAAAAATAATGCAGATTTTATATCGACATATTTAAAGTGTGCTTGTACTTTAATTTATTTACTTTGTGCTGTATAGTGATCATTGATTAATATTTTTTGTGTTTTCATAGTGAAATTATAATTCTGAAACAATTGCTTTTTATACTATTGGTTTTTCATATTTTGTAGCAAGCATACGTTTAAGTAAACATATATATTATGATAATATCAAAATGCTATGTAAAGTATTTTATTTGTATTAAAAGTGTATTGCGTTGTACAGTGATACATTTTATTATGAATAAATATTCAGTTTTCCTAGATTTATGTGTATTTATATTTTCGCATGGTTAAAAAGCTATGTTTTCAGAATGATCATGTAGCGTAATGATACGCAATAGAAAATGTTTTTAAGCAAACTTAGCGTGTTTTGTGTTCCAAAAGTTTTTATTATTGTAATATTGGCAAATACAGTACATTTTTAAATATACAATCTTTTGTATCTATGGCAATTAATAATAATTATGTGTATATCATGGATGATGTAACTACTTATGTATTTATATAACTATTAACATAGTGAATTAAATTGCCGATTGCTAGATCGCATTTTCTGTACTGATGAAAGGAGAACATTCTATTATAATGTATGACCTAATTAATCCACACCATGTACTACAATTCATACACCATGCAATTAACGTGTTTCAACGTATGTCTCACAATGTATATACGATAAACAAACATATCTACGTTAAATTAAAAGTATAAATTACTACTAAATTCTGATATAGTAATTATGTTCAATGTATATTAGGCAAATTATTTCTTATAATTTAACCTTTCATTATTATTAAAAATATACCTATTTATACATTAATAGATCATGTTAACATAAATTAAGTAAAAAACGCGGTTAATATTAAAAAATTACAAAAAGATAATAAATTACAAGTAAATAATTGTCTTTTAATGTTTTTTTTAAAATGTTGTTTTAAACATATTAATTTATAAATCGCGAAGAATATTCTATTGCTATAAACGGATTGATTAATATATGTTTACCTTAGTGAACTTACCTAAATATTTTACCTTAAAGCCTAAATATATTTTAATTATAGATTGATCATAATTTGCTGCTAAAAATGATGGCTTACCAGGTTTGTGTAATTTTATTATGAATTTTGTCATAAATTTATTAAAATCAATTGTTGTTTTGATGTTATAACTTATGGTTGTCACTACGTTGCGAGAATCTCGGCACCTAATGGATTTGCATATATTGCGAGAATGATATTCTCGGCACCTAACGATTTTGTTTAAGTGCCGAGAATCATTCTCGCAATGTAGTGACAACCATAAATATATGCTTTGGAGACATATTCCAGCTTTTAATTTTGACTACCCATGTTAACTTTCCCCTGGACTTGCTTTATAGTATTATTTAGTATAAATGTGAATTTTAATATTTTACAATATTTAATCTATTAAAATATAACCTATAATAAGCTATATCTAATAAATTATCATAATATACATTTTTAAATTTAGATATTTAAAAATAAATTTGGTTGAATGACTAATAATGTCAGCCAAAGCCATGAAATAATGTAATGTTGATATGTTTGTAAATGTTTCAGTGTTGTTAAAAAGTGTATGTATCTTGACTGTCATGTCATGTAAGCAATCAGCCAGTGCACTTTGATACCTTCATCATTATAGTCAGAAAATAGTGGGTCAACATTGGCTGCCTTTTCCTGGAACTTTTTCATATACACTATGCCACCAAAATTTACATTGATAAGGTTGTCAATATCTATGTAACTTTACAACCCTGGTAATTAGCATTTTAAAATTTAATAAAGCCATAATGAAGTTACATTAAGAATAAATAAGAAACTATATCAGGGTTACCAACTCTCACGCATTGAGTGTGAGTCTCATGCATTTATAACCAATCTCATGCTTAACTACTATAATCTCACGCATACATGGTCCATGATCTAAAAAAAAATGTAATCATATTTATATGATTTTTGAGTTTGAAGAGCTAGCTAAGAATTCGAGTTTGAAGAGCTAGCTAAGAATAAATAAGAAACTATATCAGGGTTACCAACTCTCACGCATTGAGTGTGAGTCTCATGCATTTATAACCAAT
>JAUZND010054342.1:0-19013 GCA_034780555.1 Coelogynopora nodosa | reverse complement strand
AAGTCTACTCCTATTGGATAGATGCAAATACGCACCCTTGCCTTATAAAATGAAAACTCGTTAGGGAATTCCCAAACTGACTGGGAAACCCCAAATTCGGAATCCCCGCCCACGATTTAGTCGGAAACGACCTTGACCTTGTTCGAATCGGCCAATAGGAACACGAGTTAGAAAAAAAAATAATAATGGGGGGGGAGTTTCGGTTTCGGTTTCGAAGGGGGGGGAGTTTCGGTTTCGGTTTCGAAGGGTGGGGGTGAACTAGACCGCGCACTCTCATACTACTTAAACCGCATCGTCTTCTTTTTCACTTTATGTTCTCATCAAACAAGATGTTGCAAGAATGCCACCATATATGAATAATTTTTTTCTATACTTACACTTTTTAATTTTTTATTATATAACCAATTTTGCAGAATTAAACTATGTTAACTTGGATTAACCGATATTTATGTAATACTATATATTTTTTTGTGATTGTGATAGTTTTAATAAATGGTATAAGTTTTAGAAACATACAATTTGGCATATTTAAGGAAATATTTGTCGTAAATTCACCTAGTAAATAAATTTATAATGGTCGAGTGGTATCATTTCTTTGTAGAATATGTATTTATTTTCCTGGTTATTCGTGTATTAGTGCAAAGTATATTAAACTCTTGATGATTACAAAAGGTATATCTATTCACTATATAAATAACTATCTATTTGGAATAAGACTTTTTCTATTAAATGTCCGCATTAATGCTTAAACACCCAAGCACAATGATAAATAGTCTCATCTACAATTGCGCACTTGTGTTCCCTTAATACAATCCAGAGGTGGACGTGGGAGACCCCTCTCGACTCATCCTACTCACCTTCTGCGAGGCGCTGGCTTCTACGGCACCCGAGTTTGGGGGATCACTGGCCGCCGACCTCTCCTTCGAATGTCTGCTCTGCGCTCTCGACCACGGACGTCTTGACCTCATCGAGCACTGGGTCACCAATGAGAGGTAGCTGGTCACAGCTTGAAGGGTGGCCTGTTGTATCTAGTCATAACCCATTGTTGTTGTTACTCTGTTAGTTATTTGTTGTAGATAATCAGACACGCATGATTTCAAAATATTGTATCACAACAATTTGCTAAAACGAAAACCGATTTGAACAATCAATATTATTTTCAGAACAACATGATTATCGTATATAAGCTACATTCAATTGTAGAATGATTAAGAAGAAGTATATTTTTTATAAATGTATTTCCTCACGATTTCTTCAATGTGACGAAGTGTAGATTGTGCAGTCGAAATCCAATAAATAACAATAATTTGAATAAAAACGAATTCAATATTTAAATTATACTTCATACGAGTATATAATGATTATTGATATACATTCAATTAAATAATGCAATTATTTCCTTGTTTGTAAATATATTTACATTATTTAATCTTGAATACATCATTTTTTTAAAAATTAAATTAGCCACCTTGGCCATGAACCTATAATTCATGACCGGGATTTGATTTTTTCATAAAAGGACAGCTCAGTGTTCTATTTAGTGGTTGTATATGTATTTTCCGTTTATTTTGTAATTGAATCCAAAATTAGTATTAAAACACTTAATTAACATTTCTAATAAAAAAAAGTCTCTATCACAATGCTATACTTATTTGAATTTATATTTGATTGCAACTTTTAGAATTTACCTTTTTATAAACTATTATGTTTAACTTTAAATTGTTACATCAAGTTTTGGGCCAAATTAACCTATCCATGTTTGATCGTTACAACTCACAATTTAAGGTTTTAGGTTGAAAACTTCATTGATCACTAGTATCCTTCATTGATCACTAGTATCCTTCATTGATCACTAGTATCCTTCATTTATCACTAGTATTCTTCATTGATCACTAGTATCCTTTATTTATCACTAGTATCCTTCATTGATCACTAGTATCCTTCATTGATCACTAGTATCCTTCATTGATCACTAGTATTCTTCATTGATCACTAGTATCCTTCATTGATCACTAGTATTCTTCATTGATCACTAGTATTCTTTATTGATCACTAGTATCCTTCATTGATCACTAGTATTCTTTATTGATCACATATTTTCTTCTATATTATTTATTTGGTGTTATTTTACGGTTGTTTATTATTTTAACCTTATTATGTAATTTTATAATAAGGTTAGAGTTAGGGTTAATTGTCAAGTCTAAAAACTGATTTCTCCACCTAATGTATTATAATTAGCACACCTTACACGCTAAATAAACAGCTAATAAGCGCATTAAATTAAATATATATGTTAATGTAAAATTGACCATATTATACATTACATAGTTACAATGAATTTCTTCACCCCCCACCCCTCCCAACTCTCTCCGCCTAGACTGAGCCTCAACGAGGGCATGGGCGACCTTCTGGTGAGCTACAGCGACAGTCAGCCGCACCACGCGGTACCCGCCCTGGACATGGCTCAGTTCATTTTCGAGACCTCCATGCCAGCCAACCGCCATCGAGTCAACAAGGCGGTCGAATGTCTCGTAAAAGCGGGCCGACTGCGGGCGGGCCTGGACAGGGCGCGGGGATCGTTGGGCCCGTCCGACCTGCTCCAGCTGTTAGCCTGCTATCCGAGTGTGGGGCTGGCCTTGGGGATCCTGGGGGAGCCGGGAGTGGCCTGGGGGGAGGTGGTGCGCAGGCTGGTCGATGGGGGGTGTGGAGACGTCGTGGCGGCCATCTTGCCGGCCTGGATAGATACTTGTGTGCAGAAGGGTGAGTGGTGTACTGTTTTCTGTCATTCGTTAACACTGTGAAAGGGAGGTGCTTTACTTTGTCTTATTATGTCATACACAATCATTTTAGTAAGTGAGCCAGAAGTAAGCCACTTTAGTAAGCCAGAATTATATTTTGCGAAATACGTTATAAAAATAGAAGCCCTTATAAAAATGATTATAATCCTCAAATATCAATGTAATGTGCTCTAGAACTTATTTGTCGAAGTAGCTCTTGAGTGAATTGATGGAACACTTGATCAGCTAATTGGTAATTGTCCAATCAGATTACACTCCTGCCGTCCAATGGTAAAGAGACGTATAACTGCATTGTAAACATTTTATTTAATAAACTTCATCTTCGCATATACTGTTGTCAAATTAAAGTTATGAAACTATAAAAATTAGATAAGATTATTTCTAATTAATTACTGTTAAATCGACTCTACTTATACCCGTTGTCTGTCTGTCTGTGTGTCTGTGACTTGAGATGTAGTAAATCCTAAAATTGACCAGCTTCGAACAGGGAGTTCTATTTTTCAATACGCCAACTTGTCTAGCAAAAAAAATTCAATAACCTTTTACACTTGGTATGAGGAACCAGGGTCACAATAAGGGTTACAGATGATAATAGTAATATTAATAAGGATTGATTTATTATTGAACGTAATCCAAAGAAAATTTAGCTAAAAACATCGATAATTTCATTTTTAAGGATTTCAGACATTTGTAACTCTAAAATTTTATTTTAGTGGGGTACCACGTCACACATTTAACGGAACACAATTATTACGTTTTCCATATTTTAACATTAATAATTTTTAGATATATATTGTACGTTCCGTTTTATTTCCCTTTTTTGTACATAGAATTACAATTAATTAATTATCGCAATCTTATTCTATTCAGTTTTTTACGGCTATTGAGCGATGCTAAATGTTCCTCCAAGAGATACTGCTAAACTAAATTTGCTGAACTGCAATCGTAGGTCTAATAGCGGAACATAATTTCTTCAAAGAATGATATGTATATTAAATTTATTTTGGTTTATATGTTCACATTAAAAACTTAAAACATTTAATATATATCTTTAAAAACAATTAATTGTTTTTAGAGAAAGTATTACAGAAAGGGTCGATTCTGCATAAGTACCCCCCTCACTCCTCCCCCTCCCTCTTCTATCCATCCACTCTCCTTCCCTCCACCCTCCCATATATATTTAAACATTAGAAAACAAAAAGAATCCAGAATCGACGGGCAAACACACTAGTCTAACACTATTTTACTAGTAAATATATTCGAGCCAAACCCTACTCCTGCATGAACCCCATCTCCCCCACCCCCTTCACGACAGCCGGCGACACGGCTCCGGAGTCCACAGTGATTAGAGCGCTGATCTCGGAGACACCGGAGCTGGGTCTGGACTTCTGGTCCTCCACCCTGCTTGCCTCACCACCATCGATGACGCATCAGCAGGAGGTGCTGGCCTGTGCGCTTGTACTGGAGACGATCAATGTCAGCGCTGGGCATCTCGAGGAATTACTGCAGACTGACTTGGGGGCTACTCAGGGCTAACGCTAGCGTATCATTGACTGCTCAGGGCTTTCTAGCGTGTCATTGGCTGCTTAGAACCAGCTGACATTTCATTAACTTTCCAGAACTATAATCTCTCACGTAAATTTATTTCACAAATTGGCTGTTGAACTATTCTTTCTTTAATCATTTTTTTGACTTTTGAATTGCGTATTCTGATACCGAATTAATAGCTATTTCATGTTATAATTTATAAAGGTCACCAATAATGTACACAATTATCGTCAAATATAAGAAAAAATTAATAGAATAGAACGAAATGTGTAGTCGAAAACTTTTTAAATGCAGTTTAATTTATGAATATTTAGAAACTTATAATTTTGTATGATATTCTTAAAACTCTCTTTGAAACTTCTTGAAGACTGAAAATCTGAATAGATAATATTTTTAACTAGAGATTTGTACTATTGCAATGCTTGTTATATATTGTTAACCAAAAATGTGCGTTCATATTACTGATGTGAACATCACAACTGTATATTTTACACATTTACCACATTATGCCAATCCTTCTCAAACATTTCAATTCTAAAGGTTTTACTCTGTTTTGTAATATTTTCTAACAATCTAATTGTAATTAGTAATAAAAATATATTTCTGCAACTTTATAGATATATAATTATAAAATCTGTTCTACGAATTCAATTGTTTTCTTTATATTTGAATATTTGGTGTTGATTGATGTTGCATAAAAAATATCTCTAATACTTCTGAAATTGCATCTGAAGAAAATGCAGGAACCGTTGTTAGTATGCTTTGAAAACTTTGTTTGTTCATTTCTTTTAATCCAGTCGGACTAATTTTATGATTAGTGTTGTCAAATTGTATCAACAAGATGTGAATACAATTGTTGCAAGTCAAACATTTATAGTATTCTGTGAAATTTGGTTATTATATGACTTTTCCATTTTGTATCATTCGTTTTCTGTTTTTTTACTTTGATTATCCTGTTTCTGGAACTTCTCTATTAATTATTTTGACTGTAATCATGACGAAATAATTATATGTTATGTTCAATAATGAACTTTTATAGTATCCTTGTTCTCATTGAAGTTTTTATTTTAAAAGTTTTGCATTATTATTATCCGAGGTTACGAATTAAAATATTTTTGCGAGCCTCAATATTGAACGTTGTTATTAGCAATTTTCCTGTGATAAAGTCATTGCATGTAGCTTGTGTATTTTTATTTTTGTATTATTATAATTTTGCGACCAATAAAGGGTATAATTTATGTTACTTTATTGTATATAACTATATTGTTCTTGTCGATTTTATTTATTCATTAACTAAATTAAATATCTGAAATTTTTATTTTTTATTGTAACTTATAAAGTATTGCCTTGTTTAATCTGATCATTATTATTAGTATTAATAATATTTATTATTATTAAAAAATCCCTGGCAATCTCTTTAGGAAGGAATGAAGTCTTAGGTACAGACTCAGCACCACATGAAAACCATATTGACAAGTCTTAAAATTTGACACCTAAAACTAGTCTTATTTCAATTAGTCTTATTTCAATTAGTCATACTTAACATAGTCTTATTTCACTTCTTCTTATTTCAATTTGTCATATTTAACTTAGTCTTATTTCACTTTTTCTTATTTCAATTAGTCTAATTTCACTTCGTCTTATTTCAATTAGTCTTATTTCAATTAGTCTTATTTCAATTAGTCTTATTTCAATTAGTCTTATTTCAATTAGTATTATTTCAATTAGTCTTATTTCAATTAGTCTTATTTCAATTAGTCTTATTTCAAGCAGTCTTATTTCAATTAGTATTACTTAAATTAGTCATACTTAATTTAGTCTTATTTCGATTAGTATTATTTCAATTAGTCTTATTTAACTTAATTCTTATTTCATTTCGTCTTATTTCAATTAGTCTTATTTAACTTAGTCTTATTTTATTTCGTCTTATTTCAATTAGTCTTATTTCAATTAGTCTTATTTCATTTCGTCTTATTTCAATTAATCTTATTTCAATTAGTATTATTTCAATTAGTCTTATTTCAAATAGTCCTATTTCAATTAGTCTTATTTCAATTAGTCATATTTCAATTAGTCTTATTTCAATTAGCCTTTTTTAACTGAGTCTTATTTCAATTAGCCTTATTTAACTTAGTTTTATTTCATTTCGTTTTATCTCACTTCGTCTTATTTCACTTAGTCTTATTTTAATTAGTCTTATTTCGATTAGTCTTATTTCAATTAGTCTTATTTCAATTTGTCTTATTTCAGTTAGTCTTATTTCAATTAGTCTTATTTCAATTAGGCTTTTTTTATTTTTTTTACTTCGTCTTATATCACTTCGTATTATTTCAATTAGTATTATATCACTTTGTCTTTTTTCAATTAGTCTTTTTTCATTTCATCATCTTTCATTTCTTCTTATTTTATTTAGGCTTATTACCATATATTCATTTTGTCTTTAATTTTTGGTATAATAATATAGAAAAAGTTAGTATATACATATGGAAGTATAGTAATATATACATCATAATTCAATTTACAATATAGTCAGCATGTTTCAATATAAAGCCAGTAAATATGATGAAAATAGTATAATAATTCAGGAGTTTTAAATTTTTCAAAAATTGAACGGTGTAATGCCTCCAAAAGCACCTGCATAGTGGTATGGCGTGATTTCGTTGTTTTGTAGCCTTGTTCTAAGTCGAACAAGACGCTCAGTTACTAGATGATACTTGCACTGTTGCTTTGGGAGAGGTGACCCAGCTTGCAGTAAACGCATCTTGTTTTCAGTTTCATTCTGTTGTTTGCGAAAGAAGTGAATGGCACGGAATATATTTGGATGTGGAGGATGAAGTTCTTTTTTCATTTTTATTATGCCAGCTCCCGAGGTAATTGGTTGTCCGCGTCTCATGAAGTTGGATGACATTTTTTTAAATTTCTACCGAATATCGAGCAGTATCATCGTCAATCCATGTAGTTTTCATGTAATCTTTGAAGGTGGTTGCTGCTTCATTGTCTCCACCGACTTCTTTCATAGCATCAAGCCACACATCGTCTACTTGTGCAGGTGGTACCAGCTGAAGAGCCATAGCTCGTCTTAGAAAACGCTTTACGGCAGGGTCGTCTCGATATGCAGCAACCAATCCTAACACTTGTACTTGACGACAATGGATTTAGTAAAATGGAAAAGGCATCTATGTATGCGAGCTTCCGGAAAGACTTCGCCACAGTACTAATCACGGCATTTCCAAAATCGCTGAAAAATTATGTTAGCTGAAATTGCAAGGCATAGCGTCTATACATGACGTCGTGATAAGATTGAACATCATTGTGTATGTTGGAGTGTCTTTAGGATGTAGCGTGTATACCTGTAAAAAACATACTGGGGCTATCTGAAACGTTCCGTCCATAATTATGAAGATAATATTATTAACTGAGTGAAATTAGTTACCCAGCGTTTAAAAATGTGTGGCTTATCGGGTTTGGATTGAGTCAATAAATTGGGTTGAGATCTCGTGAGAGTTACCCGTGGAATAATCGGAGCCGAGTAGGGACAAAAATAATTTGTCATAAAAATGTCACACTACTCGTGAAGAACGAGTAGTGTGACGGAAAATATTAATATAATTAATTAAAACAATAAATTAAAATAAACAATTATTTGGTAGAATTATTTTAGTAGACACCAAAAATAAAAAGAGTCGTTCCATTAAACGATGGTATAGTATAACATAATTCATATATATTTACAACAATTATGATACAATTAAATATTCATTTATAACAAGCGTATTATAATCTATTTCAAATTTTAACAAATGCGTTATTTTATCAATTGTTAACTAAGTATACAGAACATTAGATACGAAATAATGTATCTCATGCTACAAACGAAGAAAAACAATATATGTAAAATGTCTTAATTATACAATCTTAAAGTGTATAAAATAGATAATGTTTGTACACATTATTATAAAAATAAATAAATCTATATTGTTTTTTAAAAATTTTTTCTAAATCTTTTTCTATTTATCTATTTATTCTTTTTTGTTGTCTATTCCTTTCTGATTAATAACATTCCGTGTCACTTCATACAATTCAGGGAACCGTTGGATCAGTGCTCCTGAAAACTCCGGAAAGAGAATATGGAGCAAAATATTATAATGCAACAACTGCACAAGACGATGTGACACAATTATATTTTCATTCTGATTGCGTCATCGGATGAACTTAGTACAATGATAAGACGAAATGCTAATACCCTCTATAATGGTCCTAATAATTGTTGAAAGAATGTTGTTGAATGAATAAAAATAACTAACATATAAATATTTTTAAGTGCACTTTAAGAATTTTTTTTTTCACTTTCTGCTTTAAAAAATGTCTGTAATTAGCATCGTAATTTTTCATATAATTAAATAGTTTAATATATTTCACCAATTTGTTTTATGCTTTGTGTCTCAAACATTACAAGGTCAATTTCTCTTGTAGGTTATTTTGTATTTCCTCCAGAATCGTAGTCAGAAGTGTCGATTCTTATACACCTCTGCCTCGCACTCCATCGTATCCTCTATCGATTTTATTGATGTCTGCTCCTCTGACTACATTGATTCCTCGTCTGTCACTGAATGATTTGAGTTAGTTTTCTTGTTTGACATCCTGTGTGGATTGATATCTGTGCAATATGGTAACTTAAGAAAATTCTTTTCATCGGCATCTGTGCAAAATTAGTTCCAATTGTCTTTTCCGTTTAGTAGATAGTCGATTTCTAGAGGAACATTTCCGTAGTAGAAAAATGTGTTTCGCGTTAAATGGTAGAAGAGTTAACAATAACAATAAATCTTTGATAGAAGTAAGTTCTTATGAGTTAAGTATTACATACACCGCGATGTAAGTGTGCAGGAATTCTAACACTAGCACTTTTTCATGTAGGACAGTTACTATTAATGATTAAAACTATAACAGAGATATGTTATGTTTATCAACTCTCTATTTTGTTGTATTTAGTGTATATATTGTTGGATCATCTTATCTGTTAATGATTTATTTATTTTAAAATGTTGTTTTAAATAAAAATAAATTATTAAGCATATTTCATATGAATATGGAATAAAAATTCACAATTTTAGTTGTCTACTGCTTTGTCCGTTTAAGTTAATATTCTCTGAATATATTTGATTAGTCATATGAGCAAATTTATAACAAACCATCGTGTGTTTTCATATAATTTGGATGGATAGATAGATACACAGTATATATATATATATCGTATTGTATATTATTTCGTATACTATAGACATATACATATATTAGCTTATTTCCTATTGATCATATAGACTGGCACATATAGACACATATTCTACATTGAAAACCGCGTCAACAGTAATAGAAGAGTTCTATTACCGGAATTTCAAGTTCATTAATGTTTAGGTTATATTTAAATATGTTAATTTAACAAATCTATCTATCTTAACGAATATATATAATACGCTAACTATTATTATATAAATATTTTAGCATAAATTTAGATAAAATAACTTACCTATGAAACAATGTTACCTGTATACCACACGTATTTTAGGTTCTGTTTCTGCATAATTCTACACAACAGATTATTAAAGATTTTAGAACCTATAGCTATTTTAAAACTTAAATTTGTTTACGTACCATAATTTATATTTAGCGCTAATCTATAGTTATTATAAATACATTAGTTAAAATCAATATTCTTTGTATATGCTTTCTTTGTCTATATCGTTGTTATATAATGTATTTTGCGTACAGCATTAAAATAAACAAACAGAGTAAGTTATATAATATATATTTTATGGTATGAGCTAACATAATTGTGTTGCCATTTTTTACTAATAATAAAGTAAAGGTTTATATTAGATATTATTTTACTACTTATATTTGCGTACAACAAAATAGACTACATAATATATAACATAATACATAATATTGTTTCAGTATATTTTTGGTAGTTGCGTATATTTATACGTGTTTTATACAATTAAATTTTAAAATTATATTTAATTATTTATATTTTTGAATTATTTTTAAAATTGTGGACGTAGTAGACTTATAGACACTGTTGGGGGCTATCTTTATATACAAATAGATCTACGTTTCAAAGTTGCCTAATAATTACCAAGAAACCATATTACAATAAAAGTTAGATTTAAACCAAAATAAATCCACTTTTTTCTCTGCTTCTAAACTCCGATATGATCACGCCATTCACCCTAAGAGTCATCGCGCGTCCTATATACTGTGTACATAGCTATACCAGGCACATGTGGTACTATACTTCAAAGTTAATCGATACATAATATGCCGTAAACCACAAACAACATGATCATTGTACGTGTTTCTTGTTTTACATTATTATTATGTAGTGATAAGTATCAAGTAATGATGCGTTACTTAGGCAAATACTATACAAATGAAATAGTTACGGTTCACAGATAATGCAAATGCTATATTATAATATCATTCATTTCCCCCACCGCGGCATATTATTCGTGGATATTAACATATAAAAAGACATTACCATATATTTATATATATAAAACATTTACAATAGTATAAACTATATATATAATATGTATTATATATTATATAGATATTACTATTTACTAAAAACATATTATTATATCTTTTTATTTCCTTATATGCATTTTTTATTTAAAAAATAACAATTTTATGATATTTTCTTCTGTTCCTACTGTAGGGCCTACTTATTATTTTTTTAATTTGTCAGGATGATATCTGTCATAGATAAAAGCTTAAAATAACTTTAATGCCGCTTTCTGAACATATTTACAGTTTTATAATGTAACATTATATAGTTAGACCGACTATTATTACATTTCAGCCGGGATAAACTACGTTCAATGCGAGATACACTAGTTTTCTTAATCGATAAGTATTAATTTTTAAAATATTAATCGTATACATTAGTAAATAATATTTTTTCAAAGTCAATAAATACGCGAGAAAATATTATAATGTTACAATGTAATATATAAATTTCAAGTTACATATATAATAAATTAAATATTATAAAAATTAAGATATATGCTCGAAAGTAAAATTACTTGAAGTAGTTATTTGTATCCAATTTTGGATTTCAAACTAAATAAACTAAGTAAACTTATAGTGATTTTGTTTTAAACCTGTATACTATTTCTTTTCTATTATAAAGACGGATAAATGTATAAAATTATAAGTTTAATTAAAAATTTACAAATGAACATTTAATAAAAAGAGGTATGTATTTCAACCAGTTATTGTTTCCTCCATCAATAGGTTAACAAGATTAAACTGGTTTACATCGGTTTGCACAACAAAAATAAAATATTAACAATTGAACTGTATTTGAACATTGAGACGTTTAACACATTTTAAAATAAAAAACAAACATTGCCTAATGCTGTACACTTTACATGTGACTTATTTAAAAGGAATGAATGTAGTTATGTATAAGATAATCAATGGTTTAGCGGGTTCTATGTTTTTAAGATCCAAAGGCCGAAGCCCTGACGATTTTAAGTGCATAGAATCCGAAAATCCATTGATTATCTCAATTAAATCATGATATAAAGTTTCCGGGTATTATTAAAATATAACCTTGAGGCAAAGCCATAGATTATTTATGAAAATGCATTGTGGACAAGAAAAAATCTTTGCCATTTCTACTTACAGACATAATACATTTGCATGGATTTATTTGGATATTAATAAAACCCGCATGATACTAAAGAAACGAAATCCCGAACTTCTTCTAGTAAAATAAAATAAAACTCGGAAATAGAAAGTATCATGATTTAAATCGATAGATATATATCAGAGATGATTAAAGTCAATCAAATTTGCCATGTGTGTCACCAGATGTGCGATTAGATATCGATTGTTCTCAACTCGTTGATTTTAACGATGTATGTCGTTTTATTCTGCTGAAAGGACTCATATTGGGATCCATGACGAAATTATAAAGTACTCCTACCCACGATGAATGACACTGAAGGTTGTTATAGAATTCAGGTGCCATTTTCTTAACCTGCAGTGAAAGAGATAAGGTTTTAAGAAATAACATTGCAATTAACACTACATTATACTATCTAATTAAATAAAAAGATGACGTTTGTTACTTTGTATACAGAATTACATTTAAGTGTTGTGAAAGTTTAGATATTAAAATAACTTATTTGCAGGCTCGTCGAACGTATATTACCAAACAAACAAAACATTAATTAAAGCTAAAATCTCGAGCGTGATTTCTGCTTCCCTGTAATTATTATTTTTTAAATAAAAACATTTATAAAAATGGCATACCGACAAAGTAAATTGGGTATACTTATATTACATAAGTGTGATACAAAAAGTAAAAGAATGAAATAAGACCAAGCTGAATCGTGTCCCCGTTTCTAAAAATAATGTTGACGAAAGTTCTTTTATGCATGAAACAGTTAACATATTATTAAATAATCAGTAAACAAGCTTACGCAATTGGGTAGGAGGGGGAGGGGGGGAGTTAACTATTTATTCAGAAAAAGCCTACCAGAGGTAGCCGTGATCCCGGGATGAAAGGGAAGTCGTGGTGCTCATTATGGTAGCCGACATTGAAGGCGAGATAGTTTAGCGGCCCATAGTAGGAGTAGGTTTCCTGCCCCTTGGTCTGGACGAAGTGTTCGGCGATGAAGTGGCCCGACATTGGATGCAACCCGGTCGCTAGAAGGGTACCAGCAAGTAGGTAGACACAGGCCTTCCCTCCCATCGTCTGATGGTAGATCAATTATACATACATCAAAATAGGATCATATATTATTTTACGGAAGACAGGATCTGAATTTTACTATTAATATGGTAATAATCATATAAATAATGTGCAGTTATGTTCAACAATTTTTTCTATTATTTGGATTTAGTATAGACTGTTTTTTAAATTCACATGTTTGACTTGCCATCTAATCACTCCGAGCCTGTTTTATGTAGTTCAAGATATTTTAGGATTTGTGGACATTCCTTTTGCTGGAGCTTTC
The DNA here is from genome assembly GCA_034780555.1 of Coelogynopora nodosa. Taxonomy (NCBI): domain Eukaryota; kingdom Metazoa; phylum Platyhelminthes; order Proseriata; family Coelogynoporidae; genus Coelogynopora; species Coelogynopora nodosa. The sequence continues at coordinate 5,641 of JAUZND010054342.1, read as the reverse complement.
TGAAGTTCGGTCCTGAGCAAAGAATCTAGAGCGAGCGGCTAGATTCTTTGGTCCTGAGTGTTATTTCTTCTTTAAATCATCTCTATATTATTATATAATTTGGGGTCCTTTTTAACAGTCGCTTTTAAATTTTTTGGTTCTTTCTTATTTTTAATTTAGGTTTGTTTGTGGTGGTGATAAGGAATGTAATACACACTATGTATTTTGTATTATCACTACACTTCAAACAAATACATTTTTTACGATAATTATTTTCAGTGAGGTCCTTAAACAATATATTGAAAGTCAACATTTTTCCAATTAGCGAAAAGAGTCATTATTTGGATGAATATAAAATAGCCGCCATATACTATCAAAAATGCTTATAATTAAAAAAAGCAATTCATTTTTGGTTTCTAAAAGTAACACAAACATATAGAAACATATAAAAAAAAATATATATTCTTCAATTCTAAAACTTCTTATAAAACAGTATGTAAAACAGTATGTAATGAAACAGATTTTCCATAAAAAGTGCTTACAGTGCTTAAAGTATAAAATGTATAATCAAATAATTTTTATGAATTAAATAAATTTTTAATAAATTGATATTATGATATATGAAAAATTATCATTTTCAAAATAAAAATATTTTCCTAAAAAATGGTTGCATGAATTAATTATATCATGTATGTTAGGTTCAAAAATTTAAAGTGGAAATATTATAACAACCTTTTATTTTAAAATAAATAAATACGTTTCGTCAAATATGTTAACAGTTGCTAGCTATATGCTGTAACAATACAAAAATGTCAAATTTGAAATATTTTAAAAACAGCTTTTTATTTTTAATTAGATATAATCATTGATTTTTAAGTACACAATTTTCATTTAACAAACTTTCTAATTGTCATTGATATAATGTTCCGATGTTATAAGTTTTGAATTAAACACACTAGAGATAAGAAAATTAAAATATATTTGATGAATGATTTTTCTTATCTTAAAAATGTTTGTATAATATTTAAGCTTTCGATTAAATCAAATTTGTTGATTAAATAGAAAAGTCATCGTTGATATATTTCACCGTTTTTAAATTTAACAAATCAGATATTTTCTAAAACTGCTAAATATAGTTTACCTATCATTTTTTTTTATCTTGAAAATCGTGGACAACGTTTTGAGCTAACAATATCTTAAAAGTAAAACGTCCTCAGTAAGTATTTTTTATTTGAGGAATTTATTTTTTGAATATTTTGTGTATATGTTTATATCAGTTGGTAATATTATTCTATGTAAAAATGATTTAACTTTTCAGTTATAGACTCTTTTTTGAATTTATCCAAATGGTGCTTGTTTCCGCCATATGTTGATTTTTAATATTTTATTTTATTAACTAATAAAAATACTTCGTGACAGGCGGTATATAACTTTTTTCGCCTGGACTTCGCAGTTATGTAGGAGTAATGTTTCTTAATATAACTGCTTGGACATTTTAAGCATAATAAACATTTATATATTAAACCAACATATATTTATAAAGTTCATTTATAAAACAAATTTAAACGTGTGAGACAGGAGAACTCAGAGATTGAAGCGGCCGACTAATGATAGAAAGACATCACATTAGAACCCCTATCAATCAAGTGTACAATGGCCCGCAAGGGTTCATTTGTTGGCGGATTTACCATATTTCTCTGCGGACCATGGGGCTAATGAACTTCAAACTCCTCTATCCAATAGAAGATTAACCATTTCTAGTAATCGATTGCACATTATTATTAACAAATAGTATTTTGTGCATATATATTATATAATTCCACGCTAAAAAAGTAATTTTTGATATATAAAAAATCTAAAATATATAGATGTTTTATAAATATAATATCAGTTAATGTTATTAAATAAAATTTACACATTAAATAAAAAACGAATAATTATTAATTTTATTAATTTTTGTTTAAATAAGTACTTAAGATTGTACTTTTGTATTTACAATTCTATCGCTTAAACTTACTTATATTGATATGACACCACCTTTTGCTCAAGCTCAATCTCATAAGTTCGTGCTTAAGCTTACGTTTAAACTCACTTTTTTTAGTGTTACTAATTTAAGCAAATTCTCAACTTTTTCGTGCTTAATAAGCTGAAGCTCAGTTTTTATTGATAAGGCCTATTCTATTACTAAACATATTTTTCATAATACATGTTATGCTATTACTTGTTATTATTACATTTAAATTTCATTCGCATTTATTTTTATTAAATATATATTTTTTACACAAAATTTCTGATGCAAATGTAACTAGCGAACGCATGTCATAGTTTACTTGCCTGATACACAACAAAGTTGAAGGTCAGTTGTACACAGACGTTGATCACCTCCAGCCTAAGTAACGGCAGGGTATGGATAAAGAGGGGGCGGATAGTGTAGAAAAGCGGCATCAGGAAGAGGAAGAGCATTTTGGTGACGGGAGTATTGAAAACTTGGCCTTCCAGTTTGGTAGGCAGGTCAGCGTCTCGCATCTCGTCGCCTTGGTAACGGTGATGATTCAGATGATACTTTTTGAAGGATATTTGCAGTGGAATAACTGCAAAAAACAACGGAATAGTTAAACATACAGGTTGGATCGATTTGTGTTATGCAATTTCTATAGTTTTGATGCTTTTAATATCTTTTAATATAAAGGTTTTCTTGATAAACGATATTCAATATTTTGAGCAATCTATAACCAAGTATACAACTATTTTATTATTTTACAAACGTTTACAGTATTTGGAATGGGACTTAATAATACCATTTAGAATATCCAGACCTTCAGGTAGATATTCTTCGAATGACTGTGAGATTGTACAATCTGATTGTATACAATCAGAAAGTATAGACGCAAGTAAACATTTGGTTTGCCATAGCCGGTTTGATTGATTTGGCTATATTATGTAATAATCAAATTCTGCTGATTCTCCAAGTTGAGTATAATATTTGAAAATTAAACCAACATATTGAGTAAATTATTGCATAAAGTAAATGAAATAAATGTTGTACAAAAAGTAAGGAAACAAATAAGTTTATATGTTTTAATCATAAAGTTATTTTATCTTAAAATATATACTACAAATATATATTACATATAGAAATTATACACTTGCAGTAGTTGGGATTTGCTATACTTTTAATATTTGATTTCTGGTATTAAATGTAAATATATCAAACTATATTCAGCGACAAGCCTTTCAACAGTGTGCTGCAGATGTGCAGGCTCAGTGCCCATCTCGTCACTGTGGCTGGTTTAAGTGTGATACCAACCAATACATCCAGGCCTTTAACATACCGCATAAATGTTGTTTCGATAAACATGTCCGACCATATTCCGTTGTATACCCCACGAAAGTGACGCTTGACATGTTGTCCCTTAAAGAACTTATCTAAGGATATCATAAGGAGGTCTCTCCATAGACCGCAATAAGTAGAGCTCATACCTAGCTGGCATAGTTTATATGTCCAGAAGAAAAGAAGTAGGGGATCATTTGATGAACTGCCGACATTTGCAAAGGCCAGTCCGCTTCGCGTTCTGCCTGTACAAAAATCATGATGAGCACTGACTTGATCAGATTGTCGACCCAAAGTTTTGTTTTTCTGCTGAGTGCTGCTTGTGTATAAGAGTAATTCAAACTTTAAATCTGCATTATTTATAAATGCATATTTTGATGCATTAATAATCACATTTTTAGAAAAAATTCTGAACGACATTTTTAATGTATTGAAGTACACGATAACTTATATGGATATTTGTAATTTAATACTATTCGGAATTTTAAATTACATTTTATGTAATACATATTGATTTATTAAATGTGTAATTTTCAAGTGATGTTTAGATCATTGCATTTTTTTAAATTTTCTCGTTTTGGTGTCATATTTTAACGACATTTGGAATATTTATATTTCCATTTTCAACAGAGTAAGTTAAAATCGTCAGATAATGTATAAATTACAATTTAGAAAATATTTTAAATTCACATTGATATATAAATTATTTTTATTTTCAAAGATATTTGATCATTACTATTTGAACCAATACGGAGAGGCCTTCAGATATTGATTATTGCATTTTTCGAATTCGTCAACGGTGTCAAAGTGGATGCGACAATGTGAGTTTGTAGCATCTTCTAACCTATTTAAAGGAGAATTAGTTGTTTGGCTATAGCGATTTTTAATATATGAGACATGCGAAAACATTTGTATGGTTTATCGCATCTGCACGGCTTTGGTATGCACAAGGAAATCTATATAATAGCACCTGGAAGGAAAGCTGAAGAAAATATCTCAAATTAGCTATACCAACTAAGGCATTTTAAATTTACAAAATTCTTAAACCCGGAATAGTTCCAAGACAATTACCAAACTTGCCGGAAGACCTCAGCGCTGAGCCAACTCCAAGTAGAAGTGGACAAGCAACGTCCAGTAATCCTCTGAAGGAAGAGTCATTTCGGTGGGAAGAAGTTGGCAATTTATTTCTTGAAGAAGACAAAGTAACTAACCTTGATGAAATTTTGCATTAGTATGCTTCCTGTAGAACTATTCCAGGCAATTTTATCCAATTACCGATTTCAAACAATGATCTTTTAAAGTTTTGTCTCATTTAATTTTGTGAAAATATTCCATTAATTAATACTTCTGTTTCCGTCGACAAAAAATTAAACGTTTTTTAGCTTTGATAATAAGTCAGTTAAAATCTCCAATTTTTCTCACCTTTTAAAAGATTCTAAACTTTATATTTTTTTCACAGTTTATAAATTTACTTACTCTTGTTAAATCATGGTATATCAACAAAATTCAAATCTCGATCACATGACCTTAGACATTGATTATTTAAAAAAAGAAATGACACTTCGATCCATGAAAAGAAAATCAGCCTCGACAACGCAAATTTCTCAAAAATTAAAAAAGCGTCAGAGCATGCGTAAATAAATCCTATTTCCAATAAAACATCCCTTTTAATAACTAATTCATTTCTTATTCCAAAACTGTACAAATAAAATCTGAAAATAATCATATAAGTATCTCATTTTGTTTTAATAGCTCATCCATTTTATATTCCAAAACTGTACAAATGAAATCTGAAAATAATTAAATGAGTATCTCATTTCGTTTTAATAACTCATCCAATTTTTAATTCCAAAACTGTACAAAACTGATATGTTATTGTTTTATTCCGATATGTAATTTCTTTTGAACTATAATTTAATTGATTATTTTAAATTCATATACTTGACTATTTTAGTTGTCATCTGTGAAACCCTTTTTTGCTTATATATATAAATATATATATATATAATATCATTAATAAGATTACATACAATATAAACATTTCTTATAATTATTGATATTATAATAGGCTACTCTTAATATAATGTTATTATTACATTTGTAATATAATTTTAAACTTTGTAAAGCAAATAAAACTGTATACAATGGTACTTTTGTTTTTTATTAGTGACTGTAAAAAACTATACAACTATAACCTAGAAAATAAGCAAGTACGATGTTAAATAGTGTAGGCTAGAAAAGTAGTGTAATTGAGACATCAGCTTGGGTTGGTATAAGTAGATAATTGAGCTTTCCTTCCAGGTGTTATTATATATACATATACATATATAC
>JAUZND010054331.1:0-19014 GCA_034780555.1 Coelogynopora nodosa | reverse complement strand
TTCAATATTTTTCAATCTTATTAGTATCAACATTAGCCGGCTAATGTTGATACTAATAAGATTGAAAAATATTGAAAAAGTGTTATGAAACGATAGCTTGCATATTACTTATTTTGAGTACTAATAAACACTTTTGTTTAACATTTTTCTGTACATTTATGACTTATATTGTATAAATTCTTCTATTAAACTTGTAGTTTTTCTGCGTCTGATTATTGCATTATAAATATTATAATGTTTAATGAGTTTTGATAACCACTATTATTTAAAACTGAATTCTCTGTGACCTATAACGCTTTGTACATAATATTTTAAATTACTCAAACCGTCATCTCAACGACCTTATCGCTTTAAACAACAAAATCGACTAAATTTCATGCACCTCACCACCCATTAACTCAAACCTGGCTCCTCTCCCCTTTTCTTCGTTTCTCGCCTCTCTCCCCCTCTCTGTTTTCTCTATGAGCTCATGCCGCGTAGTCAATCTTCCCCGCGGTGGGTTCACAAGCGGTCTCCTTTGAGCAAACAAAGCCTGTCTTGTCACAAGTCAGCCATCAATCAACTCTGTATTTTAGTCAATATATAGTGTATAGAGGTAGTAGGAGTGGAGGGCATATACAGCCGGCGTATACCGCACTTTATATATAGGCGGTATTTAGCTTTGATGATGATATATGATCAACAAACACGCCAAGCAAGTCTTTTCTGTACTCCTCATTGACTTGTTTTACATTTAACCCCCCCTCCTCTCCCTTGTTCAGGACTAGTATGCATAAATCATGAGCTTTCGCATGTGAGATAGGTTTAATCTGTCACCCTAGAACTCAAGTTGTTCTCTACTATTTATATTCGTCTGGTATTTTTTTAATACATAAACTATTGTTTTCGAAGGTCGTCATTCAAGAATGCTTTTTTAATAATATTCCGTATTGTTAAAACGCAAAATAAATAAATTATACATATATACCTAAAGAATCATTCAAATGGGTGGTCTATATTTCTTATAACTGGGGTCATTGATCAATAACTGAGATGAAAAACAAGTACAACATTATAGTGTGGATCGAATTATTTCAGGCAGGTGAGCAAGGATTTAAATGTCTATTATAAGCATTGTACTGGTGCAGTCAGGTCATTATAAATATAGAAAGTGTGAGTTATTCCGAATATAATCGATTGATGCTCGATTTATAGCTCAATAATTACAGTAAAATATATTAAATCCACTCGATATTGATAAAACCTCCAAGATTGTAAATTGTACAAAACTTTTCTGATCGGCAATGCATATTATACACTCGCCACAATTATGACAAAATGGGTGTTAGCCTACATCGGATATATAACAAGTATATGTTAGAAAAAGAAAGTGATTGCGGTATACCTTCCATCTTGTTATGTAACCGAATTATATAGGCCCTACTGTATTACTAACTGTACAATTAATATAGTTATTCTTGACACAATAAATCAAAATTATAAAATACGTTATGGTTTATTTTTAAAATTAGTAACCAGATCCGTAACCAGAAATTTATAATGGGAGAGGGGGGTCGAAATTACAAAAAAGTGGACAATAAAAAATCATTAATTATTTCAATTAATTTCCATTTATGTTTCTTTACAAAGCAATATATTTCGTGTTTTAAATGGGTTTATTCAAAACACAAAAATAGTGCTGTATTTTAAACCAATATACAGATGGAAGGGGTCTCGTCCTACCCTAACGACCCCCCTGGCTATGGGCCTGGTAATAATAAAAAAGGTATGAAGTTTTAATTTACTATAATGTTATGGATAACTATAATATAATATTGTTTATTTATTGTAAATCGCATATATTGGAGTGCTGTAAATTTAACTGCCTATCCTATATATAATATATTATTTAGATATAATTAAATTGCGTTTTTATCAATGTTGCGGTATCATAACCTAAACATTTTCACTGTATACATACATATACGTCATAACCGTGACCATTTCATAACTGATATATATATATATTAGTAACCATAATGTTAAATCATTAAGACCATGAGAAATGTTTGCTAAACTTTAAAAGTGGCCTCAATATATTAAAAAAGATATATATAATTTACTAATCATGTATCACTTTGATCAATCGGAGGCCTTTCACTTTCACGAAGAATCACTTTTTGGTTAAATAAAAGACCCCGGTTACAGTGCCAATAATATTAATTCAAAGTCGAATAACATTTATATAATTTCGAAATATTTTTCAATGACTATTTTTAACAATTATTTAATTATAAATTATATAATTTTACACATATTCAAAATTATATATAATACACAAAAATCGGAATTTTTTTAAAAAAAGGATTAATTATAACATAAAATATAGAATATATATCAATTTGGTATTTTTTAATTAAAAAAATATATATACTATAGCTGTTCGGCAAACTTAGGGATTTTATTTGATATTTAAATTATAAAATATAAGAAAAGATATTTCGATACCGCTCTATATTAGGGCCCTATAGTGAAATATATTTTAATTATTTTTTGTTGATGTGCATTCATATAATCGTATAATAAAACAACGAATGGGGTGGGTCGAATTGACCATCACTTTTTAAAGTATTCCTGTATCTTTCCGATCAGTCTGATAGTACCTTATTCCTATGTATCTTACCGATCAGTCTGATAGCACCTTATACCTGTACCTGTGCTTGAAATTCAATAAGTTTTCTAATGGTTTATATACAAATGTTATACGAAAAAAATACATATATTGATTATTATATAGCCATATCCATTGATTCAATTATTAAAAATGTGAAAATTCGTATTCCCTCTATTGCATATGTTTGATATAAGTATACAAATACAACGTATACGTCTTAAATAAATTTGAAATATTATCTATATTTTTGAAGAAACGATATATAGAAATTTAAATGATCGGATGAAAGTATTTGATAGTATATATATCATGATATTTAACTATATATGTTCACTTCTCCATCATTCAGTATCAGAAATATGAAATAGACGCTGACATTAGCCTGATTTACGGTACTGTTCAAAAATTTAAATGATCGGATGAAAGTATTTGATAGTATATATCATGATATTAAACTATATATGTTCTCTATCATTCAGTATCAGAAATATGAAATAGACACTGCAGAAGTGGTCAATATAAAGATGAAGTACACTTCATTTAAAAATGTTTATAACTATATAGATATGTATGTAAGTATATAATTATATCACACCAATGAACAGAACTCATCGAAACAATTTTAAATACATAATTTAGGGCAATTCAGCAATTTTTAAGGAAAAATATCACGTGAAATCCACTTTGAAAGCCTTATATGTAAATCTATATATATATATATGTATATGTACGGTAACGTATAAAATCACTGTATAAAATAGATTACTTTTGTTGGAAAGTTATGAAAGACTGTGCTGGTTGTAATATTTGATAATATTAAATAAAAACACAACATTTGCCAAACTAGTTTTGATATATATATATTTTGAGTATAGCTATAATAATAAAATCAATTCAAACATATACAATTAAATAATTATATACAAAATGTTATCATTAAACAAATAGATTAATTAAATTTTACTTAAACTTTAGTTTATTTAGTTTATTTAATTTTAACTTAGTCCATTTCTTTCATATTTAACGATTTTTGTATACCTATATATGCAAAATTATCTATAATTTATCAAATAATTTTTATAGCAATATAAATATACCGAAACTATATTATATAATAGTGTGGCAGATTTTATGTTTCTATTTATAATATTGTTTGATTTATATTATAATTTCTTGATCATATTATACTCTAAAAGTAAAATATACTTTTATTTAAGATTGTAGTATATTCGGCGTATATGTTTGCGTATATTTTTAATTGGATTATATGTTATATTTCATATATGCAACGACTTAATTTAACTCTGCACAATAATAAATAACATTTATCAAGCGAAAAAACTGTTTTATTGGAAAGGCCAATGAAGTTAAATAAAATCTATACTGCTATACATTACCCGTATATATATTATAAAAGTTTTCATTATTCAGAAAAATAAATAGCAATTCATCACATATTATTGGTTTAAAGTCAATGATGTTCAAAACGACAATACCTTATTTAACTTTTTGTGTTAACGATCGAGTATAATTATTTTAATGAAATCTGCAGATGGTAAAATTGGACTATATAATAAGCACATTTTATTATTAAAATAGTTTGTTTGTGACATCAAATTTATATGAAGTGTTTATTATTTGACTAAACAAATTTAAAACACATAAGATAATATTTTTTAACAAAAATATATCACCAAAACAAAACAAAAAAATCATTATGGTTTTAAAAAATGTAAAGTTTTGATTATATAGGAATTTAATTTTTTCAATGTATAGAGATATTATAGAAAATTGGAATTTAAAAACAACTCCCTACTGATTATATATATATAACTTATAAGGTCAACATATGGGCCTATATTATAAGTTAGTACAAAAAAAATTAATTAAAAAAAAAGTTAAAGTTTTGTTAAACTTAATTGATGTTTAACAAAAGAATTCAAAATAAAACTATCTCTTACGAAACAATAATTTATTATTATATTATCATATATAGTTAAAATCAGAAATCTCATTAATCACAGTGCAATCTTCCGTTATACCTTATAACGCAAAACAATATGACAAAAAAGATGACACTTGAAATTGTCACTGTCATTTGTCTTTCGTTTTACTTGTCATTATACATTTTAGAAGAAACTTTTTCGGAGTTTTCTGCTTCACGGTATAATAGAATTTGTTTGCTGCTTATATTGTCTTCAGTTGAGCGGAGGACTTTCTGTTTATCATGCGCAGTATAATAGCATCTGCGAACCAACAACCTCTCAGTCAGTCACTTGCTGTAAAATGTTTAGTCAGCTGAACTCAAAATTGCGACTTGCGACAAGACGCTAACACTGAGAAGGTCTTCCTCAACTTGTTTTGATCCTCTTGATGTCATAGACACGTCTGGTTACATGGAAGTATAATAAAATTCCAGAGAAATTGCATGTTCCCTATTGTTCTTCGTAATTTTTGTTTTATATAGGAGACATTGAGGAAAGCTTCACAAGTTTGACCAATTCAATCTTATAATGAATAAACTAGATCGGTTTATTTATTTTATAGAATTTTCCTACTTTTTAATTAATTTTAATGTTTATTACATAATTGTTTCACTTTTGCTATGTTTTAGGTAAAATTGTTTACGTTATTTACTAACTTACTAAATTTAGTATACTATATAATTTTAGGAATATATTATAGAGAAGTTGTATGAATATTAATGAATATTTAATTAATATGTGGAAAGTCGTGATTATAAGAATTACCTCGCATTTTAATAAAGGAAGCTTTTTCGTCGAATTTGCTAAATGTGGTCAGTTAAAACAGTGTAAGCTATATATATATATATATAAGTATATATATATACAGGCTTTACAACAATCGCTTTATATAGTAAAACCATTGAAATGCGCATGCAATAAAATACAATTATAGCATTCATTTTAACTAAAAGTTATAATTACAATTATGTAAACGATATATGCAAGCTATATACTATTAGAATAGTTAGTGAAACAACACACTTTGAAGGCGTGTTTCATTTTCTAAACACTGTCGAGTCATTTTGCAAGAAGATTCCCTCTCCTGCTTCTTCGCTCCCTCTGCATAAATGAATTAGGCTCAAATCCAGATCAGCTGCCCCTTGCTGTAATGAAAGTCAGCATTTGATAAATGAGAAACACAATAGTGATGAGCAGAAATGACACTTTGGACGTGGCTAATTAACCAACACCCTTATTTTATATCAAAGCGGAGTGACAAGCACAATGATAGAAATCGACACATGTCGCCCGGTTGATGTCTCGTGTCTTGTCCGCTGCTCCTGGATCCAGCTTGCTTTGCTCCGCCGAGGCGCACCGCCACAGAGAATTACTATATAAGTCTGAATTAATATATAGGATATACGTAACAAAACAGATAAGTCCATTGGCAACATATACATTCTTTAATGTATAAGACCGGAAGCCTCGAGAAAGAAGAGATTGTATTATATAGAAACGCCGCCATCCAGAAGTAGCCAAAAGAATTGCGAGATTAAGACCTGAGTCAGACAAATTAGTAATTTTCGCTCAGTTGCTTGATACACGGGGTGTATTATAGTTATCATACACAAGGACCGCCAATGTCGAATTATTTAACCAACCAGTATACTTTTAAAATTATGTTATTAGAAATCACTATAAAATGCTGAAATTATGTATTTCTTAATTAAAACACAGTTTTACAGTTGAAACATTTTTTAACATTGAAACTGATTTATTTGATGAAATATGCAATGTGATGGCGCGTCTCCTAACAACTATAATTTTCTCAACTCCATCCTCTTCCAAGCCGGATTTTGTTATATATGCGAATGTATAACTATCACTTCTTTTATTTATATATAATAGAATAGTATTATATATAGTATACAGTTTCTTTTCTTTTTACCCTGCAGGCTTCAGGTTTTGTTGTTGTTGGACTGGTTGTTGTTTCTGATGGGCACTGTTCTTTAGTCTCTCATGATTTCCCTTCTGTCTCAACTGTCTGTCGTATGCTCATCAACTGACATCACAGTCGAGCATTTCTCGAACTAGAAGCCGGTTTCAGGCGCATCACTCTCTGATTATTAGCATTTCATCCTTGACGGCTAGCAAATGTGGCTGACATAAAGACTGACACACCCTGATTGCCTGTCATTTTATGGATTCTGGTAGGAATTCGAGGTTTCACCACTCAGTAAAATATGTATACGAACCGTCTCTTCATTGAGTCTCTAAGAGCTATCCTCAATTTACCCCTCAGCTCTTGGAAAGACTCAATCACTGCTCCCTGCATCCCATACAGTGCTGTAGCCCCCACGAAGTCTGTCTTCATTTTGTTTTCTGTCAGTATGAAAAAAGAGACAAAAGAATTTACTTCCACTAGTTGTATTATTTTTCTTGTAATTTACCCACTTTATATTGTCCGAAAATGTTTTTACTGTGTTATTGTGTGGATTATATTTTTTAAAACGATATACAAGAAATTGTGATATCTGATAACATTTCGGTAAGCTTTGTAACCATAATAATTGATATTATATTTGATCGACAGAATATTTAATCTGTTAATATATAGGCTTATCTGTTATCTGTTTATATACGCAGTTTTAATATATACATACGTATAATAATACCGTTTTCACTAATCCAGTATGTTTTTAACTAATTATAATTCCAGAGCGCATCTTTGCCTTGGCTACACATTATATAATACATATAATATTTTATTAAAAAATTATAAATTTAAAAAAAACTTACTTTTATAAAATAAAACTATAAATTAAACAACATATAAGTGAAAAATGTATAATATGATATATTCTTAAATATTTATAGAAATTATTAGCAGAAAAAGAAAAGGAAAAATATCAACATTATGAACCGAAACAAAATTTTTACCATGTATATATATGTACGAATAGGCCTATAATACATTAACAATAAATTGTGTATAAATGTGCGGAATATATTCCGAAAACTTTTCTCACGAACTATACATATACCTATATGTTCCGTATATATACTTGCCGTATATTATAGAACTACATGAATGTATACATATATTGATGTTATTAGTCTGACACATCGATTTACGAGCAATGTTTGGAAATGTTAGGCTTTTCATTATTGTTTTTATTAGTCTACTTTATTGAATGTTTTGATATAGTGAAAAATCTTCCTTATAGAACTCGTATTTTATGTTGTACATACATATAAATTCGATACTGCGTCATTCTTTTTACAATATTTATATACAACTTTTGTGATTATATTTATGATTCTTTTCGGTTTTTCTTTAAAAAAATATTGTTTTGGCTGTCGGTATAAGTTAACTGACTTCACATTAATCTTAACGTTTATCATCAGGCGAAGCTTCAAAAAATTATTTTTAAAAATATGATTTTTGATAAAATTTATTTGTCTAGGTATAAAATTATTCTGTCAAAATAACATTGGTAAATTAATCATTTGTGTCTAAAGTTACGCTTTTAGATCAAAGTTGTATACAAAAGATGTAAATAAAAAATAAGCTTTTTTTAATACAAGTATTTTGGTTTAAATATGAACATATTTTGATAAATTGAATATAGGTTGTCAACTAATGTAATTGGGTCTATTGATTTTTTCCACTTGCAATTTTTTATGAAGTTGCTGTGAAGTTAGGATGGGAGTGGGGCGCAGTATCGAACAGGTTATAATTATTTCAAAAAACTTTATTTGATTAAGAAAATATTAAATATTCATCAATATAATTTATAATTAAATGCAAGTTATTATATATATGAATTTATGCAACAATTTTAAGGTATTAAAAAATTAAATACGTTCTAGATTATAATAACATATTTTGAAAAAATCTAAGTAAGCCCTACTCTTCTTATGCCTTCTTAAGTCATGAAAATAAATTAAACATAATAAAGATATCGCAAGGTATACTGAATGTACAAACTCAACTGTTAAAGAAAACGCTATATATACACATTATATTATCAACTGCAATATCATTTTTATGGATACCACAATAGAACATTGTTTCAGATTTTGAATAAAAATTTGTGACTATTTTTTAAGTCCATTTTGATTGTTTTCTTATTGTGGACTAGTACTGCTATCAGATTTTTAAGCTTTGCTTGCCCAATTTTACTTCTAAGATAGGACTTCATCTTTGAGTATGTGTTGCGGTAACCACAACAATCAATTCTGTCAAACGTTGTACTTGAGATATTAATAATCTATTGCATATAATGTCCTTGTCCCCAGAAATTGAAAAAATCAAAAAAAGAGAACATCAGACAATATTGTAATATGTTACAAAGACTGAAGTATTACTGTTAATATGCTGAGCTGCATTTTTAAAATTGTAGTATCAAAGTCCGATTCTAATATGTGACTCCTTTGTCGAAATGTGACTGCAAACAACAAAACTTTGTAGTCGTCTTGTTGCAATTGATCTTTGATATAATTGATAACAATTGGTCCAGACATTCAAAATGAGGCTGTAGGTATACATGTAGATATGTTATACTCTGTATATGCAGCCTGACCAGAGTAGAATCGAGCAGGTAATCTATTCTGTCGATGAAATACAGGTGGATCCACTTCCTGTCTTTCCGCACTGAATACATGAAAACAAGTAGAAATATAGTCCAATTATAAAGTTTTGCTGATATTTCATTTCCAAAGTTCATGCAGACATAGCTGTAAATCCGCATAGCACTATTATGTATAGTTGCATTTTATACTGTCCATCTAGATAGTTGGACAAAATACACGTTGCTTTGGTGCGTCGCTTCCGTCCATATATCTCTTTCAAATAATGTTCTAATTTGGCGTTTAGAATACTTTAATAATTTAGTTATTTCTTGAATCGTGTCCATACTGTCTCATATAAATGTCGAGCCTTTCACTATGTCCAAACATATAATATTAATCAACGAATGGGCCTGCAATGTCTGAGGTGGCAGGACATTTTCAATGAATTCAGGGCAATGTACTTTTTATGCATAAAGCAAGACTCATTGGGAATTTTTAACGGACAATAGCACGGCATTTCTTATATGAGACAGATGCTTAGCTGGACATTTGCGTGCATTTTATAAAAAATATATGCTTATATACAGAAATGTTCGACTTTATAGGGGAGTATGACTTGTTTAAAAATGTGCAATTTGTCATCCTGAAAAATATTGGGAGGACAATTGCCCTCTTGCCACCCCCCCTCCCGACAGCTTCGGTCCAACTAAAAACTTTCATTAAATTATAGTTAGACGAACATTTTGATATGTATTATTCACTCTGGGTTTTATTGAAAATAATCGTTGGCCAACAACATCATCTCTTCATTTATATTTTTGAAATGTGTATTCGTTATAGCTTTACTAAATAGTTTGCTAATGTTTCTTTTAGTTTGTTTAATTTTTCAATATTACATTTTAGTAAAATGAAACAGTTTTTTGTCTAATTATAATGAAGCATTGTACAAAGAAAAATTTAATACATTTAATATTTCTATATTTTAATATATATGCAGCATTTCATATTTTGTTCAAAGGCATTATTACATAATACATCACGTACATGTACATATACTAAAATTTTGATTAAAAATATTAAAAAATGAATTTCGGTATATAATACATTAAAATTAACAATAATTGTTATTCATGAATTTCATTCGAGAATCCGGATTTCATTTAGAAGAATCACTGAATAAATTAATACTGTATTGCTTCTGAAGTCACTATTTTATTGTATAACTTTGTGTACATTTACTTATTATTTATATTATACATTATATTATCGACCTTTGCAAATAAACTACTATATGACATGAATGTACAATATTATATACATATATATCTAAAACATTTTCTATTATACGTATAATATAATAATGTAAAATTGAAGATAGATTATTATACGACAGTAGAAATTTTAATGTGAAAATATATGATTATTATTAATAACAATATTGACAATAATAATATTATATAGATAAATAATATCATAATAATTGTTTTAACAATAATTTTATATTAATAATAAACATAAAAATAACAATTAATTAATTAATTTGTATTTATATCAATATTTAAGATACTTATTTTGAGTTTAAGAAATATATAATAACTTAATATTAATATTAATATTATTAATAATTAACCACAAAATCAAGCCTTGGTGTTCTGTCAACAACTTTTGCCGTGTTATAAATCAACATATTATAAGTCAATTCAATTCCTAAAATAAATAAATACTTTTATGGAAGTATCTAATTATATTCGCTAAAATAATATAGTATTTATCAACATTTTATTATTTTCATTTTTTTCTTTATTACAGATCATTTGACCGTCAGCAAACAAATACTACTGTATCAATTTCACTACAGTGACTAATCTAGAAAAGTTCTCCTCGGCCCCAATGGACTCACCAGTGGTCTCAGAAGACGCCATGGATCTGTCCGATACGATTCCCCTGGACTTGTCGGTCAAGAGTAACAACCCCTGCTCCAAAGAGTCCCCGTTCGATGAAGCAAAGATTGACGTTCTTGAATCACTGAATGAATTGGCAAATTTACAAAACCGATTTATTACGACTACGGATAGACAAAACTATGTTGACCAGCTGCAGAAAGTTACCAATGGACCCACGCTAATTCCCTCTGAGACATCACAATCGACCACAAACTTTCAAAAGGTTCCTCCTACTTCCCCGTACTGGCCCGGGGATTGGTCCTCACTTTATCATAATATGCCCCTTCAATACCAACTTGCTGCCAGTCAGTTACTATGGAATAGTGGATATGCAGCTGCAGCAGCGACACTTAAAAATCCCACGGTTTCATCAAACAAGGCATCTCCTGTATCATTTCGAACGGATATTCAAGATAAGTCTACTGATCGTCGACAATCAAATAAACTACGTAAGTTTTTCGACTCAAACCTCTCAACCGCTACAGCTCCTCCAGAGGCATTTGGAATTTCAATGCGAGGTAATCAGAAGTATAGCGCTTATTATCAGCGTCCATTTCTAGTCCCGTTAGCTCCCTCAAAACGTCCAGAAACGTCGTCAAAACGTTTCGTCAATGATCAGTACAACTCTTCCTCTGAAGAAAAAGATAAAAATGCAAATTCTGTTCGCACAGCAAGCAGAGAGACTGCTTTTCAGTGTTCATGTGGCGAGGAATTTGAGAATTTGTACATATTTACTTTACATATGAAGGAAAGTAACCATTCTCCAAAATGTGCCCGTAATGAACGTGATATTCCCAAACTGGTACGGGGGCAAGACATGTGGATTAATAGTGAAATAGAGCAGACAAGAGAAATTCTCCGTTGCATGCGGTGTAACCAATCTTTTCGAACGCTGCCTGATTTAACTATGCATATGATTAAGACAAGCCATTATTCTGAAATAGTTTACAGTGATTCAGGTCGTTGTGTCTTTGTCAATTCGGAAGATAATAATAATAATGCTTCCAAAAAGGTTGCAGAAAAAAGAATAGAACCATGTGACAATATTTCAGCCTCTGGAAAAATCTCAGTAAGTGATAAAGAGTTAGCGAAATTTTCTGAATGTAATATTCCTAAAAAAATGCCCCGATTAAAACCAGAAGTTCCTCTTAGTGAAAAATTAAACATTTCCAAATTGGTAGAGCAAGTTGTAAAAGCAACAATTCCTTCTAAAATTATTGAATCGGACACAGCAAATGTTTTAATAACTTCAGATAACTGCGATAATCTAAACCAAACACTTGTTACAGAAGCAGACTCTGCAACAATAGACTCTGTTACAGATTGTAATTCTGATATTTCACTCTCTGACAGCCAAACATTAAACAAAAAGATGCCAACATTGACTTCGGTAATTAGTCAAATTGAATCTTTTGTTGAAAAGAATCTACCCCGTAATTCTTCGTCATCCAGTATAAAACCTGCAATTACGGATACCTTTTCGGTCAAGTCAACAGAATTCGAAAAGAAGAAAAAGGAGCGTAACAGTTCTGACAACCTGCCATATGTTGCACCTGATAATGGATCACGACCAACTGAAAATCCCCTTTCTTCACTACAAAAGCTTGTGGAAACAACACATAAAACCACAAATAAGGAACCTGATCCACTCTCACCAGAATCTGTAAAAAACTCAAATAAATATCTTGTTACATCAAGTTGTGAACCCGAGTCAGCCAACAGTGTCGCTTCTCCCTTCCATCCAAACAGTCCTACAGTGATTATGGTGAACCCGACTTACATTTACCAACCAGCGTATTCCGGCTTATCTCAACTGTATTCCTATCCATGGTATCAATCCCTGCCTATGTATGGCGCTGGAATGGGGATCAATCTTTCGGTGAGTGACGACGAAGCCTCTCCCAACACCATCGTTGAAGGCAAAGTGGACATTTCGCCCGCAGAATCCCCTAAATGTGAAGAAGGGATCATTAATTCCCTAATTTCTAATCATCAAGAGCCAAAATTAATGAATTCCTTAAACATCAGTGGTAATGGCGAAAGTGCAATTACACCTTCTAAAATGAACATAAATTGCAATAATAATTCTACGGGAGGAAATATGATTTCCAAGAAGGCAAAATGCAATTATTGTGGAAAACCTTTTGCCAATAAAGGACAAGTTCGACTTCACATCAGTAAAGGTAAATGTCCTTCTCTTCTGCAATCTTGCCATTCTAATGAACTCCCGTCGCTAATGACAAATCCCTTTTCCTACGTTCCACTGGATTATGTTGATCGTTCATCCGAGGAGCGTCTCCGAATGCTTTATTCATTGACAAAGCATATGGTAACCAAGGAATCAGTATAAATGATAGAAAAAAATTATTTCATGTGCATACGTTTTAAAATATAGGCTGCGAGTATACACTATATCTTGCCAGTCTTGTATTTATGTACCATTTTAGGACGACTAAAGCTGTCTTATTTGTCTTATATAGGTACCATTATATGTACCATAATGTGCCACAATATTTATCTGTGAAGTGTATACAATATTAAACTGTATAGACATATGTTTATTTACTTATATTGAGATTTTGTATTGTTAATATATTCGAACAAAAATTGTATCACTTCAAGTATTTAAAAATGAAAACGCATTTCATAACTGAAATTAAAACAGCTGTGGTCCTTGAGTATTTTTATATGATAATGATTACATATATACTATAAAATACATGAATCATAAATTAATAGATACCTATTCATCTTAATTTAAGATTATATCCATTTTATTGTCTGTGTTCGTTATTTATTATTGTATCTATACATGTACATGCAATTATTTATAATATATATAACTGTAATATGTATATAGATTGTATATATAATTAAATTATAAAACTATTTGTATTTTATTTATGGTGTTTTGATTGAATATGAAATATTTTTCTAAATTTGTTTGCGTTTAAGATTTATCGAAGCGCAATGTGAAATTATTAATAATATAATGATAAAAATAATGTTATTTTAACTACATAAACTTCTTAATATAAACCAAAATAGGTGAAATACGCAGTTAATTATTCATTCTATACATGAATATTAGTAATAATAATAGCTTTTAGATTTAAAAATTAAACAATTGATTTTTTTTGTAATGGTTTAATTGTAATTAATTTTTGTTTATTGTAAAAAAATATATTTTAAAACATGTTAATATATTTGATTAACTTTATATATTATCCCATATATCATGGTCATCATTTTTCACAAACATTTAAACTATTTTTATTTTATACACAGAAAAGGAAAATTTGTGTAATAAGTATTGTAGGTTACTTTGAAAAAGTTAATTGGTTGTGTTTTGAACAAAATTTAATTGATGATTTTTAGAAATAATACATTTTTAATAAATTAAATAAGCGAAAAAATATATATGTAAAATCAATTACAAATGTATGTGCTTTTTGATAAATGTCTTCCTTCTTACGTGGTTGGCAGTGTATTTGGCATAATGTATTTGACATTAATTTATATAATTTTCAATATTTTATTTTATTATTTTTTTAAAAACAAGTTAATTTCTTAATTAATTAAAAATATAATGAAATGAAATTTTAATATAATTATTTTTTTATTTAACTTTTGTCATGTTATCATAATATATTAATTGTTTTATATACCACTATGAGGTTTATTTCCTAATATTGTCTAATTAGAAAGGAAAGATAGCGCATATTAGTATTTTATTACTTTATCTATCGATAAATATATGTTGTAGGTATTGACGTATCTGATTTGTAGAACACAGAATTTAAATTCATAATTATGATTTCCGTGAAGGGAAGCACATCCCGCAAAACTAATCATATTTGGAAGATGTTATTTATTATATATACGTATTTCAAATTAAGTACCTTTTCACCAATAATTTTTGAAGATTTTTAAAGTTTTACAATTTAAAAAAATACTTAAGCTTCTAATCAAAACATCATGGGTGTGTATTTTACAATGGATTAAAATTACAAATTATAATGATACTAAAATAATTTTCCATTTTATCAAAAATATTTGTGAAATATGCTATTTTGCTAAACAATAATTTTTAGATGCATGATTTGATGTAAAAGATTTTTATTTAGCATCATATTTTTGGTACTAAAATTTTGCAGGCATTATATACCAGACAAACAATAGATATTTATAACTACTATATATAACTATTATATATTTAAATTGTCATTTAAACAATATAGATATCTATGAGACAAACTATTTTCTAATTCAAATAAAAAAAATAAAAATTTTAGATTGTAAAATATAACGAAATGGAGTATTTTGGAAACAGTGCTAAAAATATCAAAACGATGATTTTTTTATGAAAACAAATGCTTTATTTTAAAATGTAATTTTTACAACAAAAAAGTGTTAGCTGTTATTTCACTATGTACAATACAATACTTAAGTTGAGTGGAAGTGTTATGCATAATATATCTTTTGAATTGCTTGATTAATCGAATGAATATTGTTTCAGAAAAGATTATAATCGCCAAATATTTTAATTATTACTCATTCTATCATGTATGTGTAATGTAATATAAACAATCAATAAATAAGTAGCATTAATGAAATCTATAAGATATCAATGATAATCACATCAGAGAACAATATATATAATCTTTATAATTATATATATATACCATATAGGTTAATACAGAATTTTAAAATTGGATGAACTATCTATATCGAATATTGTTCCTGAAAGTATTTCTTCCATCTATAATTTTTTCTACTATGTCCCATCCAATTTCCCATCTCCCATATCCCATCTCATATTATGTAGTGTCCATGAACGGTTTACTCCTTTATTTTAACGAATTTATAGATTATTTAATTAAAATATATTAGTATATTAAATTATTAATCCAAATTGAAAATATAACCTTTGTTAATAAAAAACGAAAAATAAACTATGGTAGGGCCTATTCAAATTTATATTATTATAATCATAATTATTATACTTAGAAAGTATGGTTAAAAGATATCTAGGCAAAAATAGATTTCTAATATGTCTATAACATTTAAAATAAAATAGAACTGTCATGTTTAGTTATTAATATATAAGTTTTCAACATTATATTCAACTAGTTTTAAAAAAAATCTATAATTACAAATTGCAACATGTTCGACATATTAACCGATACTATACAGAAATTTATTTCGAGTAAATATTACGAAAGGACTATATAATATATAGTTTACAGTAAATAAATATGCAGATAACATTGCCAATGTTGCGCTATCTTACAGTGATTTGCACCGCCATTTAATGTGGGTACTTGTATGTTGGTATAACAACGTCAAGAATTCTTTATACACTGCGCTTCACGTTTCAACTTTGTGTCAAGTCGTTGTCAACTTAATGTCTACTTTAAAGAAAATCTGTCATTCTCCCTACCGAATAATATAAAGACACATTCTGATTATATCAAACGCTAAAGGAAGCAGAGAGTAATGTATCGTTCTTTATAAATATACATATATATTTGCTTGGTAACGAATAGTTCAAAATATTTCTTATGAAATGCTATATTAGGTATAAAATGTAGGACATCTTGTAAGTTATATGGGAATGTTTTGTTAACTTTGTATCTAAATGATTATGGTGATTATTTTGAATATTAATTTGCGGTACAATGATATTGAAAATAAAGAAAATTATTTTATAGTATATATACCTAATACTATAGGCAATATTTTAATGTATGTTTAATTTATTACATTATAATCAAGTATTTAATAAAAAGTAAATGTTTTATATTCTACGATGCTACAAAATTTTACATGTGTTATAATAAACTGCAGACTAATTATAGGCCTGGGTTGGTATACAGACCTCGGCCTATATATAATGAGAACGGTAAAAAATATTCTTTTTAAACTTAGACGAAATTTTGATTTTATAATGATTTTAGGTTAGTATAATACAGAAAGTAGAGTATGACACGTTATAGTATATATAGAGTATAATATAGCACAGTAGTGTTATTAGTATACTTAAATATCTATTATATATAGGCTATAGTTTATTATATAATTAATCCAAATAAAATCCTTTAAAATTTTGATTTTAAATAATCCAATAACAATTTCCATTCCTTCCTCATATCCTGAAGATTTTAGAGATATAGGCCTACGTGTATATTTTAAGTGCATTTTAAATAGATATTGGACATCATACCTATATTAATAAGTATATTGACTAACCTAGGCTATATATGCCAGTCACATAATATAATGTTACATATTATATTTATTATTGCACAATAAAGTTCAAATTGTATTTAATTATCAAGTGTGAAGGCGAGTATGAGAATATGAAGGAATCCCGCTTTTAATATTTTGTTAACTTGTATTTATGTATTTAATATATTATTAGATAACTCATGTTTGAATTAAAATGTTGAGTGAACTTATTTTTTATAGTTATATAACTGAATTAAACCTTATAATATTATAACCACTTATTTTATATGTTTATAATATAATGGAAAAAAATATAATTATCAATATAAACATTACTGTTTATTTTACCGAAAAAGTTTTATTATTCAATTCAAATTTTACTAACCGTTATTGTTAGATAGTTTATTTTTATACAACAACATATAGACTACTCACAAGTATTAATTGAATTATATAAACTTTAATTCAAAGCAGTTTCTCGTAAAATAGATAAAAATAAAAGTTAATATAGTTATTCAATTTATATATTTAAATATATGCCATCTCCGAATTCATAACTATATTTTGTAAGGGGGCACTATGATGCAATGGTTAGGGTGCACATGTACTTAATATTTTTTTGTTATTGTTTATGTTTATGTTTTGTATGTCTCCCTGTGCCCTGCCTGGCTACGGGCTTGATGTACGCATGAGGTATACAATATATTACTAGATGTGATTATATTTTATTAAAAATACTATTTGATTGATTTGAATTAGAAAATGAGAACAGCTGGAGTCAAGATGAAATTTAAAATTTACTTACATTTTCCCGAAGTAATATTGATAAGAAGACTTGTACTGAAAATAATATATGTTAATATGTAAGGTAACTTTATTTTTTTGGTATATTTATGTGTAATTTTCAATGTATTTATATATGACTATTATATATAAATGTTATTTGCAATAAATCGAGTGTTTATTCCATAGTTTTCATAAACAAATTTTTTATTTAATACTAAATCATGTATATCATGTTTACATTGACTTTAATTAATCGTGTTATTTTCATAGACTTATATATTTTTGTAATTAATTTATAAGTAGTATAAACATAAGTCTATGGTTATTTTTTACTAATTAACAAATTATGTAAACAAATAAATATATGCGCAAAATATAAATATTTTATTTTATCAATATTAGAACTAAGGGATATATTATATATTATTATAATAAAACACGATTTACATATAAATATATATAGAAAAGGATTTTTAAGTAAAACCAAAAAACTTTAAAATATAATTGGATTTCATTAGTAATTTTCATAAATTTTAAAACTGAGTTAGATAAATATTATATCCCTTTATACACATGAAACAATTGTAATGACGTATTTTCCATAAAATCAACTGTCCCTATATACATTGTTTAAAAGTATAAAACTATTGTATATACAATTTCTACCAAAAAACTATTTTCTTTTGAACTTTATTTATTATTAACCTTTTATTAATGGACATACAATATTTTGGTAATTTGTATTTCCCGAACTAGCTGGAACTTTTTTATTAATGAAGATAAAACTCCAAACTACCTGGAATATTAAAGATATCATGTTCACGATCATCTATGCAAAATATCAACCATAGATATCTTT
>JAUZND010054330.1:0-41700 GCA_034780555.1 Coelogynopora nodosa | reverse complement strand
GCTAGTACGTGACTGGAACGTTTTGTTCTACTTACATTTTGGTGTTTTAGAAATTACTTTCTTACATGTCCCGAGGAAACAGCAATCTCCGCCGGAGATTACGTATAATCTACTTTTGTCAGAAATAGTAATATCTTTGGATATATAAAATAAAGCACTATATATCAGAGCTATACGCAGAATCTACTGGTCTTCCCTTCGCTACGACTCGTAGATTCTTAGCGTATAACTCCTCAATAGAGTGGCTTATCGTATACAAAATGTATACATATTTTCACACTTTCTAAACAACAATACGAGTGCGTTGGTTTTGCAGGTGTGAAAATCTCCACGGTTATTTATTGTATAACAGTTTTGTATCATACTTAGGACCATTATAACCACAGTTCGTCTAACGAAACCAGATAATTTTTTATGCCACATATATCGATTTTTGTTCTTCAGTATTCAGTTTTTAAAATTTTATAAATTAGTTTTTTCACAGTTTGGTAATTGAAGACAAGTAAATATGGATAACGAAGATAAAAATGCATACCGTTTCGCATTGCAGTATTATAGGAAAGGGTCAATTCCAGCACACTTATAAATAAATGTATGAGTCATGTCTAAAAATTGATCATGACTCATACCCTCCCTATCCTTCCCGAAAATTAATAATTAAAACATACATTGTATATATATATTTTTTAAACCTATCGCAAATTTTAGTAGAAGTTGCACGACAGGATGTTCAAAAATATTCCCCAAACATCCATTATTATGAATTGCAGGTATATTGCGAAATATTTGGGCAAATGACAAGATTGGGTGGATTTTTATTAACAAGTCGGACGATTTTTTTCGACGAACTTTGTTTCTTTCGACGAACTAAAAATATTTAAATAAGAGAGGTTTTGACGGTAGGCCTAGCTACTATAATTAAGGAGAGCTGGTTCATTTAACAAGGCCGCTAGACAAAGAAAATTGTTGGAAAATTTTTTTTTTTATTCAGACTCTGCAGAATCATTGCTTCAAACGATTTATTTTTATAATTCCAAGTTCTTCCATTTTCGAAGCATTTATTACGGTAGGAAAGAACAACGTAGAAAAATATGTACTGAGTTTTGTGGGAAAACATCAATGAGTAATCAGGGTGGTTTGCATACCCTGATGAAGAAGGTAGAGACTAAAGAATTAAGGTATTATGGGCAAGATATTGTTATCTTTTATTCCGAGTTTATTGAGCATAGAATAGTATGATATTGAGCTTACAAATGATGGAAACCTTGCCTTCTATATAGGCGTCCTTTTATATATTAACCAAATATATTTAACTCTATTTAAGGTTTTTAAAGCAACCGATGTGTATATGCAATTACTTGTCTAAGATTGTTCGTACAATTGCTTCTAGAGCTGAATTAAAAGGAAAGATTCACGGCTTATAGTGGCAATGCCACTGGCATTTCTTTACTATATAATTAAGGAGTTTCAGAAAACACCATTCACTAAAGAACTGGAAATCGCTTGCTCGATTCATTAAGAAAATACAACAGAAGTCTAACAGGCCAGCAGACAGTGATAGCTTCAGCAGCGTTATAGCTCCGACATGTTCAAATTCAGAATCATAAAATAACATTCCAGGTGTTTCTCATGACTCACCTTCCTTGGAGCAGTCAGCGTTATTTATATAATTGACGTAAACTAAATATTTTTACTTATTATTTGTTATAAAGCCGCCTCGTAAATGTATGTTCAAATTATGTTTTATTATTACGATTATTCTAAATATATTTTATAATATTAAAAAAAATTTATTACTATTAGTACAGTAGTGAATTTTTATATAATTTTATATAGTTTCTTAAAATCCCTTAACTATATATTTTAGCTTTAAACGAATTATTATTATTTATTGATGCTATAACAACTATTTGTGGTAAATTAAAATATGTAAAATTTCGTCAAAAAATTGGAGGAGGGAAATATAAAAATATTAACAGGATACATATAACAACCAGGGGCAGCGAAGCATCTAAAATGTAAGAGGCGCTGATTTCGTAAAGATCTCTTTTCACTGTATTAATAAAGAGTGTATTTTGAATATTTATAGCGTGGATTCTCCCACTCTCCTCTATAAGTATAACAAACTCTCCCCACTCTCCATTCAGCATATACAATGAATTTAGGAGCGGCTTAGAGTTATTGCTGCCCCTCAGCCTAAATTTAGGGGGTTTCAGCCCCGGCTCCGCCGCCTATGATGATTTAAAATTATATCACATACCAGACAAAAGCTTATACATATATAGTTACTTTCTTTATATTATTTGTGGTATTATAAGTAATCCAGTGCAATAATAATATGGCAACTGCATTAATAACTCTAATGTTAGAAGACCAGCAACTTTTAAAATTAGTATATATATAATACAAACTATTATTTTTTTATAATTCTTATGTATATGTATATAAATGGAATATGGGGGCACGTCAAAGGGTCACCGTGTCAAAGGGTCACCACGTCAAATGGTCACCAAATTTTTTTTTAATAATAAATAAAACTGATTCTGATGTCCATCCGTCTAGGGGGACTAATCATTTGTCCATTAAATAATTATATTGATATCCATTTGTTATATAAACAAACGTTTGTATTAAAATTATTATTTTTTCGTTATGGATTTGGTGATTCTTTGACGTGGTGACCCTTTGACGCGGTGACCCTTTGACGTGTAACCTTTTGAGTGATATATTGTAAACGAAATTTAATATTTCAAAGTTATGTTTGGTATATCCATAATCAACAATAGTAAATGAAATTAAAAATATTGTTTATTAAAATATTGTATTTTAAATTAAAAACCTAAAAACAACTAAATTTGTGCAAATTATTTAAAAAAATATTTAAATTATTAGGATTCGGAAAAAAGACAGGCACACGGAGACACCAGCCATGTTTTCAATTTTACTCGGCCTAATATAAAACATCTTAAAAATACCTTGAAAACCCTTAATTTTGATTTGTTTTGGTCTGTATGCACCCATTTATACACATTTTTGCTAAAGGGGGCCTTTGCAGTATAAAAAGGGGCCTCTGCAGCACATGCTACACCCCTTTGCAGTGCTAGATAGGAAGTCCCTTGAGATTGGAATGAGATAATTTTATATCAGGTTGGTACTTGGCATTGATTTTTGTAGATTTTTGCAATTCTGTCATTCTGTATATCATCAGGCCAGATTTATATAATTACAATATACAGTGTCAGTAGTATGGATAATTTAAATAGTGAACCTTATATTTATATAATAAATAGAGTGAGATTTATTAATCAAATTACTTTATGAAGCTATAATATTATATAAATAATAATTAATATATTATTTAATGACTATTAAATATTTATCTATATTATTAATACAAAAACATGCAGAGGCATAGCCAGTGTGGTTCAGTAGTTTATAATGAACTTACCTGCTAAATAAAAAAACATTCACTTGTTAGTTAATTATGAATTATTTTTATTTGAGACTTTATTTTAAAACATCTGCTTAAATTTTAATGAAAAAAGTCTATTTCTGTGGATGAAACTCTCAGACCCATATGTGGGAGCTTCACCCACAAATACCCAGTAGGGACTTTGTCCTGGGCCTTATTCTCAAATTCTGAACCCCTTCAGGAAAATTTCTGCCTATAACCATGAACATATTATGGTATGGAATTTTCTTTTAACATAATATAATACATATTCTATTAATGGGTAAACCTAATATCTAAAACTGAAAATTTAATAATATTAAAAACATTTTTAAATATACATCAAAATTAGTTCCACAATAATTTATTCAAATAATAAAAAAAGTTAATATCATATTTAATATATTGTTAACCATAATTTGGTAGGTATGCAGTCAATGATATATGCAACCTTTATCATATTCAACTGTAAATATAATTATTAATTCAACTACAAATTCAAGTACTATTTAAATTAACAGTTGCATTAGGGTAATAATGACTACAAATAGGTTGTGGAACACCCTCTCCAAATTTACATAAAGTTTAACCATATACAAAATATAATAGAAACTAATGTTAAATATGAAATATTATTGCTAGATATGTAATGGTTTAACAGTTATAACATTCCAAAGTTTCATATAAAACAACAATTTAAAAATATAAAATATTTTCCTTTTTTTAATGCTCTAACATTGAATGGTCTAACATTCAAGAACACAAAAGTTATACAATATTCCATAAGTGAGTATATCAATATTTATATACTTTAAACTATTTTAAAACATGTTCTTATATGTTAGTAAATGAAAAAGTAAGTCAACATCTTTAAAATATAAGTTAAAAACACTATTTTCTTTATACCATCTTATTGGTTGGTAAATATATTTTAATTGTTATATATAACTTACTAGTTTTATGTCCTTAGGTGTTAGAAAAAATATATTTTGTAAAAAAAAGTAGATTTTTTTGTAAATTTTAAGAACACTAGCATTTTCATTTTAAAACACAAACTACACAAATCAAGAACAGTTTAATGAAGAATTTAGTGAAAATATTATTTATCTAAAAAGAGTACTATACCTATTGAAATTAATCAATTAAATACTGCAGGGGGTTCAAGGGGTTGTGGAACCCTTCCCTTAAAAACAAAGTACCCTTTAAATTATTTGTAGAGTTTTTATATCTGTTCATTATACTATAATGTTATTTAGAATAAAATATTTACATTTCATGACATATGCCCTTTTTTAATTTTGGAACTCCTTTTTATAAAAATCCTAGAACCATGCTTTCACTATGCTGATAGACAAAAAAGTTGTTGTGAAGTAATCCATTTAATATGCATGAAAAACCTTTCAAGAATAGTATACAATTGAACATTTTTCTCAGGATCATTGTAGCTACAGCCTAATTCCAGGTAAAAAATTATGCTATAACTGCAAATAATTACTTTCCAAAAATGAAGATACCTAATCAGAAAAAGATTTTGAAAATAGCCCTGATGATGTTTCTTTTTATAATATTGAGAGGTATTCCAAGGCTCATTTTTGTAATTTGTTGTTGGGAATGACCCTTAATATTCAATTTAATCTGTGGTTGAATTAGCAACTGAATTTGCAGTTAAATTGATGATTAAATCTGTAGTAAAGGTTGCATGCATAGTCAATTGACATGTTAAAATTCTTATTAAAATAGTTAATACTATTAAAAATCCAAAACAGCCAGTTGATTGCATGCCTACAAAATTATAGTTGATCATGTTTTGAATGTACAATATATATTACTTAATTTTTTAATAAACTTTAAAATAATTTTTTACTATCAAAATGAATTTATTTGAATTTATTATGTTTTATATTTACCTTAATATGGTGTATTTATTTATATATTATTCTATTTTATATATTGCTGTCAGATGAAGTATTACATTTTTATATTTTAAATGTCTTATAACTATCAATAAAATACTTTTACTAAATCACAACAAATTAAAATTAAAATAAAATCTATGTCTGTTGGAAATTGTTATAAATAAATTATATAATTTTTTATAATTATTCCTTGTAAAGCAATGTTATGAAAAAACTGATCAAAGTACTCTTTTCAAATACTTAATGAATGACAGCTAAATCCTAACTATGGGCTTGTATAAGTACTAATACTACAGATGTAAGCTAGTGAAATACTTATTTATGTTACATTACTAGTTATTTTAATATATGTAGAAACACTTACCTAAATTAAATAATTTTAAATTTGATATGAGCCAAAAATAGAAGCATAAGTGTATAGCAGTAAAGATTCAACATCTTAGCATTGTCTTGATGTTACAGCATGTATAGAAGGAATTGCATATTTTAATTAAAATCAAAAAGTGTAACCTTCAACTCTTACTTTGGAAATAATGTTAATATCTCTCTTTGCTTAACATAAACAAAAACTTCAATGGTCATCTCATACAATAATATAAAAACAAGTAACACCAACATGAACAAGGGGTTATAATCTTTAACTGAGATGAGTCACAAAACATTACTTTATCCAGTAATTTGATTTAAAAGTTTCAAATTTATTTCCATGAGTATTCCTGTCACAAACTATGAATGTGTTTATTTAGGTATATGACAAATGATAAAGAAAGGCTACCTACATCACTGAAAGTTGATGATTCAATTGTACAGCAGAAGCCAACTTGAATAATACATATTGTTTGAAATATATTTTAAATTATATTATACAAATTCTGTTATAGTAAATCAATACATTCCATTCACAGGGTGTCCACATATACTTTATTTTTTAATTATGAACATAACATTTCTTTAAAGCAATTAATATATACTGAATACTTGCTAACATTGTTCATCTGTGGCAATAGTGAGGGCATATGCATGGGTGGCCTTCTTGCCAATTTTTTTAAAATACTCTTCTAAATTCTTAAATTTATATTTGATTTTTGGGAATATGTACTTGAAGTGTGGACACCCGGCATTCATCAACACCACCAGAAAACAAATTAAAAATACAGAAAGTATGGTAACAAGCAGGCCTTGCAACTGGTTGCAGAAATTTCCGGAAAAACAACATCCTGCACCCTATGGGTATGCATTCAGTGTAGCTTATAAGGCAGCGCGTAGCGCCGAAATTTTTGGAGTTATAAATCTAAGAAAGCATTTAAAGGTGTTTAACTACTCATACCCAGAATTCAATGTTGCCGAATAATCACAGGGAAAATATTAAATTTATCAAAACATTATTTAAGATGCTATCAAGAAAATAATTACAATCAAATACAATTTTAGCATACAAATGATTTAGTTATTACACACATTATTCTTGAATTCCAAACTTTTCTTAACATTTCTTAAGTTTGAAACAATATTCAAAATATGAAACAAATGTTATCAATAAAACTTATGAAAATAGTATTATAATAAAGAACATACTTGAAAGATTCTCCGAGTGTCTGTTGATATTTTCCCACGCTTTCTTTAAAATCAAACCATTTCCACAGAAACTTATTCTTTACGCTTTCTTTTGAGTCAAGATCAATGGCAGCTGTATCACTATCTTTAAAAAATGTCCGTCCACATACAGAAACTCGACCACTCATCTAAATAATGAGATTTAATATCATATATTTAAAATTAACAATTATTTTTCTTTTAAATATAAAACTCCTTCAATTCTCAGAGCCAAACTAACTTATAAATATATATGTCAATGTGATATTGACCAGTCTTACACAGTCTTACATAGGTAAGACCAAACGTTATTTGGTTTATAGAATGAAGGAGCATTTATCTTTTAATTCAAGAATTGGTCAACATCTTGCTAATTGTAACACTTCTAATAATAATTATATTATTAATTGACAATTACTTACACTATAATCATTTATTATTTCAAATATCTATCTATATAAATATCGATATATATATATACATATAATTAAAAAGAATATTAATATCATATATGTTTAGTGATCAGTTATTTAGTAATGTATATTATAAGACGCCATCAATATTGTGTATGAAAACAAACAAATAGTTATATACATAATTGATTTTTTTAAAGAAGAAGTGAAGGTCTTGTTTTTTATAATTATATTTTAACTCGAATTTCAAAATATACAAAATTGGGCATACATATACCACTACATAATGTCCATAAATTAATTCAAAAACAAACAATTTACAGTTACAAATAAGATACAAATGTTGCAGTAATATTGCAAGCATTGAATTTCCATTCACACTTCGTTGCTTCTCAGTTGTGACAAACTGGAAAATAAAGGAAAATTGAGAATATCATAACCCGACCCCCCATACCCCCTGACCCCTTTACTAAACAATGCATTTTTGAACTGATATCGGGGACCATAAAAATGTTTGTAAAATTTCCGGAATTTCCGGAAATTTGCGAGGCCTGATCAAGTCTCCAGAATTATGATACTATAATATGAAATTATAATAATAGTATAACACGAAATAATAATATATATAATTGAAGCTTATTTGTATATTGAATTCCTGTCATGAATTTCCAACCCATGTGGTCTTATAGACTGATATATTTTATAATATTTTCTTATTTCATAGGAATGTAACTATTTAAAATGACAACTGTATTATACTTATCTAAATAAATGAACCAATAATTTGCTTAATGTAAATATTTTTAGATGCTATAAATTTTCATTAGTTTGTAAATATTTTTAAAAAACCAACCAACCCTTAAGTGGCCATCTATTGCATCATTTACTCTATTATTTGATACACATCTTTAAACCAATAATATTTATCAGGATACATTTTTTGTTTCTAATGTTAATATGTGTAATAATTTTTATTAATAAATTTCAGAATTGGTTTGATGAATGGAATAGTACTAATCCAGATGTTCCTGAATGTTTTCAATATTTGGGATTTCCAACAATTATGCTGGCCTACACAATTCTTCCAGGCCTTATTCATTTGCTGAAGTTAAAAATGTCAACATCATCATCTAGACAAATATCTCCTTTGTTTATTGCAAAGTTGGTAAGTTACTTCCAAAAATTATAAATCAAAATTTAACATGTTTCTAAGAATATATCTATTATTCAGTTTTATTATAATATATACTGATAATGTATTTATTATTTAACTATACTTTCTGAATATGGATGTTTTTATCTTTCAGATATTCGTGTGCCTCATGTTTTTACTTTGTCTTTGTGAATTAGTTGCACTCATAGCACAAGGAGGTCGAGCTGGTGAGATAGGAAAAGCAATTTACCTGCCACCTGTATTTTATGCTGCTATTATGGTAAATTTATAATTACTAGTAATAAAAAAACAATTTATTTGAAAAACTATGATTACCTACATAATATTCAGGGATGTAGTAAAATATTTAAAATTTAATTTTTGGCTATATATTTTTAAGAATCTGTGTATTGCTTATGAAAATGAAAATTTAATGTGTTATTTTAGATTTTCGTGGTTCTCATATTGTACATGGAACGATTGAGGAATGCAAAAAATTCTGGAGTCTACTTCATATTCTGGTTTCTTTTATTTATTTTGGGAATATTTCGGATGCGTTCGATTATCATGGCAAGTGTTGCCGCAGTGAGTTTATTTAATCCGATTTTTTGACGTCAATATGCTGCTGTAGTTCTGAATATATATTACAAACACAATTTTTTACCTATTTTAGGGTTCTGTCAATGATCCACAAACTCTTGTAGTTTGTGTACTTTTTTACACCCTGACGATTGTCAACTTGGTATTGAGCACTTTCTCTGATAGAGTTACAAAAGAACCTGTTGAAGGAGAAAAGGTATATAAACCCCTTTTGTGTGTAATGTTGTATTGTCTGCATTTGGTCATATTGCTGTCTGAAAATGTATACAATCATATCATTTTAGTTGATTTATCTTTTATGACTCAGATTTAACTGTAACAGAAATTGCGTTATTTATTTTTTCGTATTATTTTTATATTGGAAATGTTTTATTTCTGTAACTTTTATCTGTATTAGTTTATTTATGTAAATTATATATTTAGATAATAATTATTAGATATTATTACTGTTCGTAACTGAATTATCTCACCACTATTTCAAAAGGTTATTTTATTTTTTATCGATCACTTCCAACTATTCAAATTTTTCATTTATTGTACGCATGCAGTATATATGCTGAGACGATTTTTCTTTTTTGTTTACAGTATCGATTGAGTCAACACCTGACTCGTTGTTATTTCTTTTTAGCGTCTAATACTATATTTTGGTATAGAGATTTTTATCGAACCATGAAAGAACTGATATTGATGCTATTTGGCTAATTTGTCTAAAAGTATTCCTTAGACGTGGAGTTTTTAGGGAATGGCTTGACACCAGCTGTTCTATAGCTTCATTTTACTTCGTGAGAACGTGCTATAAGCTAGTGCATATTGTATATATAATAATTATATATGTGTATGTATTTAGTTCGAAGAGATATCTAAAGCTGGCATCTTGTAGATTATTTTGTGAAGGTTAGTCTGAACTTGTACTCTATGCAAGGTAAAGATGTGTTTAATTCAGTTTAACACGTCATATTAAAGGGTATTCGAAAGTATGTGTCAATATACGAAAAATGAGACGGTATTTCCGTTGTTACTTTCAGTGTAATTATATACTGCAATTACAATTCAATTGCTTACTTGAAACATATTCTGAATGTCTATTTTTTGTATAAACATTTTAAATTATATATAACTGTTGTATAATATAATAATTAATTAATATTGGTAAATGTCAAATAATTTAAATAATAATAATGAGAGACTTCTCTCTGAAATTTTGTAATCGTATAACATTTATATTTTAGATTCATTTATTATATCGTACTTTGTTAAAATATGAACTTAAATTGAGAATATATATTTATCTGGTATAATTTCCTTAATTCTACATGTAACATAATTATATTCAAATGAAGTTTGTATCTTCGAAATATGATCAAATTTTTATATTCATGCTTTCTATATATACGTTTTTTCTATAAAGAATCGCGTAGAACTTTTGTAGGTTATTTGGTATCTTACCGGATTCTAACATACATATTATGTGGACAAAAACTAAATATTCTATCGTGATTAGTAAAACTTATTTAGCACAGCAAAATTGAGTTGATCTAATTATGTTATATATTTTACAGTTTTTAATATGATTATGTATTTCATTATTTTTAGGTTGAATGTCCAGAAAATGATTCTTCGTTTCTTTCACGTATCTTGTTTTGGTGGTTTAATAGGTGAGTAGGCCTATAATGGTTAACTAGATTATTAGAATTTTATTATATTGTAATGAGAACACAGTTCTGATAGCAACATAACATGCTACTATTGAGGCCTTTATAAATCTACATAATATTATAGTTTTTACACAGCGCCCGATGGAAAATATAAAATTATGATAAAAATTACCTGTCGCAAGTTCAGATACTGTTTGGAGACATTCAATGGCACGTGTCTTAAGCGTCTACCTGTAAACCTGTACACATGCTAATAAATGAGACAGTAACATTAAACAATATTCGATTAATTAAAATACAACTTAAATTTTAGGTTTTGAATTTCCTTATAATGCGCCCAATGTAAATGACTAGAATAGGGAGAAAGGAAACAATGACTAAAAACCTGTGCTCTCCTTTCTAGTGGTTAACACATCACATTGAGTCAGAAAGACAACTTGTTTATATAGAAAGCCACCTAATTACTCCATCTTTAGATTTTAATTATGAAATGACTATTGGAATTAAATAACTTACTCGAATAGGTTAGGGAACGTAAAAAACAAAGGTTTTTTAGATTTAATTTGTGAAAACTAGCTAACAATAGTCCAAATAATAAAGCAAAAAATAATTATAATTAGAGCTTGTCTCGAGATTAATAAATTATCGAGAACTGTATTCATAAATTATAATTCTGATAGTATAATTCAGTAACTAAAAAGAATCATAACATAACTATAAATTTTACTTTTATGTTCTAAATAATATTATATGTGAATACAATTTAGACTACAGTTCAAAGTTGTACCGAATAAACATAGATTGTCTAGTTTTTGTACACAACATAATTAATAGAGTATATCTACATATATATATAGAAATATACAATAGGATTAAGAATATATCCATACGATTAAATTAAGATTTTACATGGATAAAAATAGTCAATTTGTTTATTATTTTTATTTATATTATGTCTGTGTTGTTTTTGATGAATGACAACAAGATTGTTCAACATAAGATTGTGTATTGCAATCAATTTGCGCTCTCGTTTCTGGAGTTTCTCTCGTTCCTAGCGGTCTTTAAAAACTTTTCGTATAATTTCTTGTAAAAATTAACTAACTGAGTTGTATAGCCAAGAAATTGTATTGACAATGTTAAATTCATTTTTGATTTTTTTTATGTGACGAGGTTTCGTTGAGATATATGTTTTTGATAAAAAAAACTAGGTAGCCTATTTTTAGAAGAAAACTTGATCGTTTTATTCAAAAATTGATCGAAATCCAAATTTGTAAATCTGATACACGGCCATATGGGAACTCATGCAATGATATACCAAACTAATTTTTTAAATAGAAACAAAACATGACTGAATAATAATGTAACTTCTTAGATAATACCTACACAATGTAACATTTGTGCCAACTTTTAAGAACCTGAAAATTTTTTCAACTTTTAGAGACGCCATTACTTGTCTCACTGTTTTTGCCTCAATATGGTACATTGTTTGGGTAATTCTCGATATCCAAACAAGGCTCGTTTATTTCCGTCGGCGTATATGTTACTCTTCTCCCCCTTTTAGTTCAATGTCTATCGTAGTCGTAAATTCGTCAGATCGTTAGCCGTTGTTTGGTGGTATCTATATATAAACGTGGAATGCCTTTAGTATGCCTAAGTATTTGTTTAAATTTGTGTCAATAAAGTGCAGTTGAATTATGTTTTTTTACACTGAATAGCAGAGAAATAAATGTTATGACTTGTTTTATTGTCCATCTAGGCCAAGGAAATCTAGGCTTGTTATATTTTACAGTATATATAGAACAGCATTACGGGTTCAAGTTATCCGGACAGAGTTCATAATATTTATATTATATGTTTGATTTTATCTACTAATTATCGAGGGCAGTAGAGTCCGTACAGCCTTCCCCCCCCCTCTCCCTCTTTTTATGCGCTTTTCTCAGTTAAAAGTCATTTTGAAGACTAACATTTATATTGGCAATATATATGTGTGATATTTTAACATTTTATAATTTAAGTCGACCAAAAATAATGTGACCTGTCAGGGCGGATCCAGATTGGGGGGGGAGGTTAAACGAGGCATTAAATTGCCTTGTAATTTTCGCTTGTGGCATATATTTTTATACTACACCTTTTTATATTCTACAACCTTTAATTTAATTTTGTTGTTCTGAGAATTAAACGTATACTATAGATGCACAGAAACAACAAAATATTTATTGTGTACCTATATTTGTAGAATGCCTGATATGCAATTTAGACGCCTGCTCCTTCTACGCTTGTAAAATACTACATTAAAAATGTATGGGCCTACTCTATAAAAAAAGTTTTATTGGTGGATACCACATTCACAATAATGATGTATTTAATGTCAATTTATTTAATTATAAATATTTATTTTGTTTTACATGTAAGTGTAGTTTATCTGTATGTCATTTTCATCAATATTTATATATGTATAGCGCGTTACATTATTTATTTACGAACAATTATTCAATGAAACAATTTTTATTGCTTTTTTGGTGTATGCATGTATTTTGTTGGTCAGAAATTCTTTAAATATTTAAACAATAATATTGAGGGATTGGTTCGATCTGTTAACTCTATATTTTTGCACCTTAGAAAGTTGTATTATTTTATGTAACGTCCCACATAATGTGTAACTCTGTTGTCTCGAAAATATATAATACTAAAATAATAATAAACATATTATTGGAAAATAAAGTTTATATTTTTTCATCATTGCGCCTATCACTGGCAAACCTTGGCAAATCCTGACTACGCCCATTTAATTAACCACTGTCTAACAATGCGTAATTATTGGTCTCTACTTCGTATATAATTATAAAATATACGGTGTTATAATAGCATTACAAAAGCTTATTACTTTTCTTGTTTCATAGCTTGATCGCTCGTGGTTACAAGAATCCACTGACAGACATTGACCTCTGGAAACTTAACGTGCAAGACCAATGTGCTACCATTGTTCCACCTTTTGCGGAGACTCTCAACGCTTGCTTGAAAACCGGTGATTCTCAAGATACAGCACCTTCTGTTAATCAAAATAAGTATGAAATGGTTTACATATATTTGTATGTTTTCTAGCAATCTGAGGGAAAATACAGGATTAAATTTTAACAATAAATAACAACAACAAACATTTGTTAAATTTTAAAAACTTTGTTTAATATTTAAATAAAGTTTTTATTATTATAGTTTTGATTGCTTCACCATTCAAATGCCACTTTGATAATGAGAGATAAATGTAAACAGGATATTAACAAGTTATTTATTAGATAAAAATTATGAATTGCCTCTGAAATGTCGAACAATATTGTTTTAAAGCTATATAATATGGTTTCTCTTCTGTTGAGTATTTGTTTATAAAAAACTGGTTTATTTTTTGCTTTATATAAAATGTTAAATAATAATTAATAGTTGATTTATACTTTGGTAAGGTTATTAATTACGCTGTCTGAAAATGTTATTAAATTTTATCCAACTTGTCTAAATGGAATAAATACGATTATGCTAATTTGCAGTGAATAATTTAAGAAAATCAAATTTACGCATTTATCAAAAACACATCTGTATATATAGTATATATGTACATCATATTGGCTGCTAAAAGTTAATAATAAAGTTATTTTGAAGTTTTCTGTTCAAAGTTCGTTCATTATTATGTCAGAAACTTATCATAACTGATTGAATTAATGACACCCTCTCTTTTGTAATCTTTGTGTTTAAGTGGACGTCTGAGTATGTCTAGGTTATAATTACTACACCATGAAGACATTTAAGTTTTAGTTGAGATGGCTTTTATTAGTTTATCCAAATGAAACACATTATGATAATTTTCTTTATTATATGATTATAATATAGCTATTTCATCCTTTTAATTCTATTGTAAAAATAGTCCTAATATAAAACGATGAAATAAGCAATTATAATACACTTTTATAATTACCTGTAATAAGTTGAGTGTAACTTATGCATATATTATGTGTATTATTCAACGGTAAACTTATCATTATTATAAATGAACCAAATGACCAACCTTAACTATTTCACCGCTCTTATCTCTTCATCAGTGCCGTAAGGCGACACCGGCGCAGTTTAGTGGCCGCTCAACAGGCCAGTCAGGACGAGGATGGCACAGAGAAGATCGCCATGAAGCCTCTATTGGAGGCTGAAGTAGTTGAGGAAGTCGGTGCTGAGAACAGCCCACGGAACTCAAATGTCAATGCGATGCCGTCTGTCCTTATTAAAGACGGCGCCAAGTATGTCGCCGTTGATTCGTCACCGATAAAGCAAGACAAAGAAGAAAAAACGGATTCCGAGAAACCGAGTAAAAAGAAGAAAAGCAAATTTGACTCCTCGTTATTGTTTGCGCTGATCAAGACCTATGCTGGGTCTTTCCTAGTTTCCGCCTTTTTGAAACTGATAGCGGACAGCCTTACCTTCGTCAGTCCAATGCTGCTTAAGTAAGTCTGTTCAACTGATTGTTTCTTTATAATTTATGTACTGTTGTTTCTTTTGCATTGATTCTATTTAACTATTTTTTCTGATTTCATTACTTATGTCGATCGTAATGTATCTATAACAATATTATTATTTTGTTTTGCGCATAAAACGACAAAATTGGAAACTACTGAATTTGAACTACTAAAACTAGTTTATATTTAATCGAGACAGTCGATTATTGTTAAGAATCAACTGTCCATAGTTATCAGTAATATAATGTTTTCAATTTACTTTTATCTCTCTCTGACTTTTCAGGATGATTGTCAAGTTTGTGGCAGACTTAACTCAGCCGAAATGGCGGGGCTACGTCTGGGCCTCGAGCATGTTCATTGTAGCCCTGATTAATACATGCATTCTGCAGCAGTACTTCCATGT
Organism: Coelogynopora nodosa; assembly: GCA_034780555.1. Classification (NCBI taxonomy): domain Eukaryota; kingdom Metazoa; phylum Platyhelminthes; order Proseriata; family Coelogynoporidae; genus Coelogynopora; species Coelogynopora nodosa. The sequence continues at coordinate 26,023 of JAUZND010054330.1, read as the reverse complement.
TGTCTTTAATATTGGAATGCGGGTCCGTGCAGTTCTTGTCTCAAACATTTATAGAAAGGTCAGTTTTATATACGTGTTTTTTAAGATATTTTTCTTCTAATCAAATGGCCAACTACTATAGTACGATTTTTAATATGTAAATTGTAATATTATTATTAGCTAGATTTAAAAGAGATTCACAGTTCTCTCAAGCATACATTTATTTATGACTATTGACACAGATGTAATTCTTTAGTAAACTTGCTCCTCTTTTTTGTCCGTGCTTTCTTATCCTTTATTCAATTTTGTGTTGTCACTTTCCGTTTAATAAGCTTATATTCTTCGATATATTGAGAAATCTATTTAACAATATTGAAATAACAAAGAAAAACTTTGTGAAATATAACTATATAAGACATAAATGGTTGTAATCTTCACAGTCGCATAGTAGGCCTATACCTTGGGCAGATTTCGTGTAGTTCTTACCTTGCACCGCATAGGCCCTCGTCCTCAGCAACTCGGCTAAACGGGACTCGACCGTGGGCGAAATAGTCAACCTGATGTCTGTCGATGCCCAAAAGTTCCTTGAGATGGTGACTTACCTCAACATGATGTGGTCGGGTCCACTGCAGATCACGGTGGCGCTCATCTTCCTCTGGAACGAGTTAGGACCCTCTGTGCTGGCCGGAGTGGGCATCATGATCCTACTCATCCCGATCAACGCTGTTGTCGCCAGCTACTCACGACGATTTCAGGTAGACTATCTGGATGTACTTCTGACACACTCTCTCTATTGCGTGTGTATTTAGTGTTATACTAGAAGTTCCGACCGATTTTGTCATCCATACATAGCTTTTATTTTTAATAAAGTAAAACAAGGCCCACAAAGTGTACAATTTATAAGAGTTCATTTTAAATTTTATTAATAATTATGATGAACACAATTACACTATATAATCTTCAAATTGTTCGCCCTCCGACTCTTGCTCAATCTAAAGTCTGGTTTCGCAACCGATCAAATGCTAATATTTAAGATAATGGATTGCATGATGTGGTCTAATTAAGTCTTTTTTGTGTGATATTATGAAGGACGACAATGTTTTTTCAGGGAGTGCATTATCGAAATATGTGATTTCAAACTCAAAGAAATATTTTGTGTATAATTTGAGCCTATGCATATTATGTTGTTGTAAACCGTGTATATTACTTATCTCTTTTGAATGTTTCAGGCTGCTCAAATGAAGTTTAAAGACAAGCGTATCAAGCTAATGAGTGAAATCCTCAATGGTATTAAGGTGCTAAAACTGTATGCATGGGAACCTTCCTTTGTCGACCAGGTCAACGATGTCCGCAAAGAGGAACTTAAAGTCCTCAAACACTCGGCTTACCTCAACTCGGTGTCTGCATTTACCTGGAATTGTGCTCCTTTCTTGGTGAGAGAGAATCTGCTGTGTTTCTTAATGACTGTCACCTATATTTAAGTGTATCAATGAAAGTTATTTCTATAATAAATTATATTTGTCTTACATTTTGAATGCTGAATATGAGTAGTAACAGTAATTAGTTTATTTTAATATTGTTAGACTTTCAGATGGATTTTTGTATTTATATTACATTTATGTTGTTGTTCGTTTTTCAAAATGTCAATATTATTATTAATATTGTGTATACTTTTTTTTACCACCCGGTCAGGTTTCGTTGACGACTTTTGGTGTCTTTGTCGTTTCCTCTGACGAAAACGTGCTCGACGCCGAAAAGGCTTTCGTCTCGCTATCTCTCTTTAACATCCTTCGCTTCCCCCTTTTTATGTTTCCAATGGTTATTTCAAGCGTTATTCAGGTAACTTCCAATAACTTTATTGATTGCGTTTTTACTGTTAGTATCTATGCAAATAGTCTTATAATATAGGTAAATATGTGTCACTACTGTAATTGTGGGTAAATTTATTTTTCACCTGAATAAGTTTCACGTTTATCGCAATATATTCTGATTAAACGAATTGCTTGGTGTTTCAGAAATGTTAAACTTTATGACGCATTAAGTAAGATTAACCGGTAGCTTTGATTAATTGCATTTATTTAAAATTATGTTTTGTATTAATCACTAGTATAATGCATAGTGTATTCATAACAACGTTAATAGTATACGGATTCATACTTCACCTCAGTGACTGTGATTTACTAGCCTGCTTTTCTATTATAATTTGTGAACAATATAGATTTTTTAAATGAAATGGAACGGTTTTGTTTATTTTACGTCATAAATCAACAGCATTGTTTACTTCGAAAGTTCAATATAAAACTTAGTTATAATGGAGCTTTCAGTGTGTCTATGCATTCTGGCAATAATACTGTAGGGTTGATATCACTATATATATTGATATCACTATAATGTTCTTTGTTAACCAAAATAACTATATAATAGCTGTCTAAGAAAAAATATTTTTGTTTGAAACAAGTTAACTAAATGGAAATCTGTTATACTTATAGATTGTTCACCTAGGCAATGTTCCCTAAAATGAATGTCATATCTATTAATTGCGATTCATAGGGTAAATTGCCTTGGATAAAACCCAGGTAAAATAATTAGAATGTCAATAGATTATACAGTACGTTAATTGAATAATTAATTATTTTTTCATTGCCAAAATAATAGTATGCATATGAACTTAAACTTTAATGACAAGCGGAGTTTATATCCAAAATAAATAACAACACCTTAAAGCATTAAACAAATAAGTTTTTATACCGAATTATAGACCAGCAGTAGTTTCTGTACTGCACTGGAAGCAATGCTTCCACTTCCGGTGCAAAGACAATGGGCGATTAGGTGTACAACCCCCCACTTTTCTGCTACTCACCCCCAAAGGACTGCCACTTATAGAAGATCACAAGTGACAGTTATTTGCAGTATGGAATTGCCGTGTAGAATATAAGGCATGTTCTATTATTACAACATCTGTAAGTTTTGGAAAGATTTGAGAAGCAGAAAAAGATTATATTAGTGGACCATATTATAAAATATAGATATTGTAACTTTGATAATACAGATATTGTACTATCAATTTTATATGTCGAAACAAAATCAATAAATTAAGAAATATATAATTAGCACTAATAACTTATTTTTCTATGTGTAACATGATCTGGTTTTGTGCGGATCAGATAATAATATTGATTTTTGAGATCAGGTCAATAATTTTTTTTTTATTATACCCGGTTGGTAGTGGTCCCAACAATATGAGATGCCATCATTTTTTCAATACATATTTTTAAGCAATATTGAATTTTCGATTTTTATTGCCCGTTTAAGCGGATTTAGACCAAACATACTCAGTAGTTTTTTTCAGTGAGGGGAAATTCCATTTTGAACACCCCCTCTCCTCTCCCTATTTTCCTTCCTCTACCCTATTATTTACTCTCCCCTCCAACTTATCTTTTTCCTCCTCCTCCACCTTCTTTATTATCTTCTTCCTCATCCTTCCCATTTAAAAAAATTTTCCATTTTGTTTATTCTCGTTTTCCTCAACAACCCTCTTATTGTTTCTCTTTTTCCTACCTGTTGTGCAGATTTGGTCCAGACTCAAACAATGAATAATAATATAGACCTACTAGTCGATGTGTTGTTTTTTTACAGTTGGATGATATGTAATCCAGGGGTGGTGTAACCCCCCCACAATAACTACAAAAGGGTTAAGCCACTTTAATTGTGTTGTAAGGTGGTCCTCCCAATTATTATTCTGTAAAAGTAGATAGACTACTGCAATTTTATTTAATAAATTTTGTTCAAAATATAATGTAAACAATGAATAATAACATCTTCGAACTACACAATGAACTATAATATTATTAATATATAGAACATAACATTTAACTTAGAATTAAGTCTTATTAACATAGCCTATTTTATATATTTAATTGTTTCCTCAATATTCGACTACGCATACTGAATTTGAATATTATATTGCCCGTGTTGACATCATGCGTTGCAGGGGTCAGTTTCACTCAAGCGATTGACCGTCTTTTTCCGACGTCCGGAAATCATCGCCGACTCAGTGCGCCACGAAGACACCCCGGGAGTCTCGGTGGTAATTGAACACGGCTACTTCTCCTGGGATTACAAGGATGAACCTGTGCTTAACAAGTGAGTGGGTATTAGTGGGTCTTTCTACTAGCGCTGCCCTCTCTCCCAGGTAACCTGTACATTTGAAATATACAGGGATAAGAATAAATAGAATAATTTTTATTTTAAATGGTGTTACTTTGCACTTAAAATGGTGAAATTGGTTGTTTTTTTCTAGTGTATATTAGGTGAATTATTGGTTTTCGTAAATTGGGTGTATTCTTCCCTATTTAGAAAGTTATAATTATTTGAAATGTTGTTTAATGAATCTATATTAACCGGTTTACACTATCAATAAACCTACGGAATATTGATATTCAGATTATATTTTATCTCAACTATCGTGTAGCCTCATAATATCGTATAAAATAATCTACACGCCAGAAACACCATTCATCGGTCTTTACGCTTTATTAACCTTAAATTATTGAAAAACAAAACGTAACGTAACTAAGTATTATAATAGGTCACATTAGTATTTGGTATTCTTGAATCTTTCATTAAGTATTTATGCAGCATAATATTATGACCATGATGTGTTATGATTTATTACCTTTTGTAGGTAATAAATCATACACATATATATTAAGTGAATGAATGTAATTACTTGCAAGTCGTATATAAGAAGCAAAGGTTCGTTATGACTATAGTTCCAATTGAATAAAGTTAATCAATGCCACATATAAATATGCGGTACATTAGTTAATAGTCCTTTGTTTTATGAATTTACACTAACTCTGTATTGTACTGAAGTAAATTTTACTATTTTAATTGATGGTTATACATTTATCATGATAGTGGCTTGTCCTCATCAAATTATTTAATGATATTGCTAGTATTTATATCGATGAAGACTTGTAAATGTATATCTTTTGAAATATACAAAATTACAGTTGTTTGTAATACTAACTAATACTATATATTATTGACACTAGAAAAGTTTCAGGAAACACACAAAACACATAATATTTTCGCCACGTAATTTTGAGAAAAAATTTAATGTTTCTAAAAAGTTTATAATAATATAATATTTATATTTCAGAAGCTTATCAAAAAATACATAAGCTTTACTTATAGCAAAAGCTTCTAAGTAAAGCTTATTTATTTTTTGTTGATTAAAATTTTATAAAATTGTTAAATATTTAGTTTTTAAATGTTAAACGTTTTTAATGATTTAACTGTTTAAATGGTTATCACTTATCTAAAAATTAAAATAGCGTTTATAGTACAAAAAGTGTTTAGGATCACATAAATGGGGGAAGTGGTAGTGATGCTTCAGCTTGATCATAATATTATTATGATCCTTGCAAGAATGGAAGAGACGCAAAAATTAAGCCATATCAAACAATTCGCGGTTAACATTTCTTTATTTAAATCGCAATATATCGTACAACGTATATGTTGCTCGTAATACAATATTTTCCAGGTTCGCTTTTTTTAATTCCTATTATTATTAATCAAAACGAGTTCGTCAATTAAATAAAGTTAACTAGAGGTGTAGACACAACAACCTAAGCATATTTGACAACATACCTAGCTATATGACTCTTAGAGTGAGGTGATGAAAAAAACCAAGAATTGAACTTTTTTTAAAACGGCTTGGGTTTAAAACAATGTTCCCAGAAAACCCCACTAAAGGTACAGAAATTGAATGGTGTGATCAAAAAATTTTTTTTACGACCATCGTTTGTCAAGTTGTATTCTTTGTTAAGTAGGTCATTTCATTCAATCCTAGTATGTAGTGAGTCACAAAATACATAGTTTATTTATTACTATGAGATCTTTGATAAAGATTACAGCTTAAATATCCGGTTGTCAAGAACTGTGTTAAATGTGCTTTATTTAGATGGACAGTTTTAGTGGGCGGAACTATATAATATAAATAATGTACTTATACGTCAATTATATATTATTATATATTTTAGATTAGTTAAATACAGACGCACGGTATCATGTTAAACATAAATTATTAGCTTTAATTCAAAAAAAATTATACAGGGCAGATCTGGATCCTGCATTTACCATCGAAGTTCACAATGCTTAGGTCAAGACAGCAATAATAGGGCATTCGACATTCAAATGGCTTTGGTCACACGAAAAAGATTACAGAGTTTTCGACCATGGTCGCGTTAAAAAAACTTCCGGGTTGCTTCATCACCTAACTTTTAGTCACCAAATTGGTTTTTTCTGTCGCTATAGTTTCGTTAAGGTTGTGTGGCTTTCTATTTATTATGTAGCATTATTGTGATGATTATTTTTATTTTTAACTCGCAACCATACTATTAACTACCACGACAGCTAACTCCGAATGAACTGACTGTTACCTCGATCGATAACCATTCGGTATTATTTGTATCCATTTCACAGCATCAGTCTACAGGTGCCCGAAGGTCAGCTAGTGGCGGTAGTTGGATCAGTTGGTGCTGGCAAGTCGAGCCTTATTTCCGCTCTTCTCGGCGACATGAATTTGATCACTGGTCAAGTCAATGTTAAGGTAATTTATGACGATCGATTTTACGTGTGTTTATTGTTTACCTGACTTAGTAATCTTATCGGTTTATTGTATCAGTAAGTAAGATAGTATCATTCATCATTGTTTCATTATGTTGCGTTAAATGATTGTTTACCTATTGGTATATCCACGTTAAATAGGCTCGCAACAAAAATAATTATGACATTCTGCAATATTGGTCACCCTTTTTATTTACATAAAGCAGTGTTGCTTTAACTTTCTCCAGGGGCGTGTGCGGGAATTAAAGCAAAGGGCAAAAATATGTTATATAGTAAATTAGATCAGGGAATTAAATGAAATCAGTGATTTGAATGATCAGAAAAATACATAAGTATAGCAAGTTAATCCGACAAAATGTCTGTTAAGTGAGTTAACCTAGTATGTTGTATGTATTATAATTCTTTAACTCGAACCCCCTAATATACACATTATATAGTAAACGTATCATAATATGATGTATCTTTACGTTTACTGGTGTGTTCGCTGGAATTTAATTGCGAATGGAGGGAAACTGTTTAAGACACAAGGATTGACACTTTCTCGTATGTCAAGAAAGATCAGGAGAAATATTTTTCTTTTATAGGATAAGGGTTTCTCTAAAAAATGAACAAATGAACTTTTGATTAAAAATATTTAATTGAGATTTAATATAGAAAATTAATAGTTGCTACGAGCATTTATTAGATTTTAAGGTTAGAATGTGAAAAAATCTTAGAAAAAATTCAATTTCTTGAAATGTATGATAAAATGGTTAAATTTTAAATTTAGATTTATATCAAGAAAAAGTCAAAAATCTTTTTAAAATTTAAACTATAAAACCGTTGTAAAAAAGACAATTTGATTTTTGAAAAAGTGAGAGTAAAAATTCTAGGTCCTGCCTGTCAAAATCTTACATTAACATTATCTATAAATTGAAGGAACTGTTTTGCAGTAAACTATAAAGCAATTAACTGACCACTCTGTTCTACTGAATCCTCCTACCCCTATCATGTCGCCAGGGCTCGGTGGCCTACGTGCCCCAGCAGGCCTGGGTGCGCAACGCCACCCTCCGAGACAACATCCTGTTCAACGCGGAGTACGATCCCTGCCGCTACAGGCGGATCCTGGATGCCTGCGCCCTCACGAAGGACCTGGAGATCCTCCCCGACGGCGACATGACTGAGATCGGGGAGAAGGGGATCAACCTGTCGGGCGGGCAGAAGCAGCGGATCAGTGTGGCGCGGGCCTGCTATGCTGGCTCGGATGTCTATCTGCTCGATGATCCATTGAGTGCCGTGGATAGTCACGTTGCCAAGCATATCATGGAGGAGGTATGGGACTGTACTAGGCCGATCATCTCTGCTTGGTGTCTTGTTATTGTGTGTAAATGGATGTCGTGGTAGTAACCTGATTGCAAGTAGATTGTTTTTTTTATATTTTAGGTTCCAGACCTTGTAAAGTGTCACCAAATTCAGGGGTTAGTTTCGGTAGGTGGGGTGTGTGTGCTCTATTGAGCAGTCCTCACAAGAACAATTCCATTTATCATTACATTATGTTTTAATGTAAGATACTCTTCAGTCTTTCATTTCATCTTATTATTGTTTACTGAATTCCAATAGATTCTCACGATACTGAATTAAAATGTATCAGAAATATTTACCTTAATTAGTATCTCATTATTTGCAGTGTATACGAAACCAGCATATGACGTTTAATGTTCAATAGCTATTAAATAGTTAAATGCTCCTAACTATAACGTGATATGCGTTGGCTATTCTGGGAATTACTCTTTAAGGATTAACCTTTAATACATACCCATGTATCTCTCATATAGTGATAAAAATTAGTAGGTCCTCAAATTTCAGAATAAAATGTCGTACTAAATTTGTAATTAGCCAATAGGGACATAGACAAATTATATTATCGGTACTTTGTTCATTATTCTTTTGTTCAGTTTGTAGATTTCTAGAACGTATTTTACGGTGTTTTTACATTTATTATTATTAAATATAATATCGTGCATATTATAATCAAGACTTTTTTGCAAGAAGTCCATGAAGTTCCATGAAGTGGCACCCATGGGATTTTTCAAACTACTTGAGCTGTTGACCTATCCAGCCAAGTTTTCAAGGGGGTGCACGTTCCCCGTGTCCTAGCCCTTGTACTGGTTTGATTATAATGCTTTCACATACATAGATAGTAATACATACTTACAAATATTATAATATACAAAGATAAACTAATTATTGTTACTAACATTGAGGATTCTATCTACAGTACAGTATTAAAATTAATACTATGCATGTATTAATAATTTATGTACAAATGTAAATACTTGTATGTATAATATATACAATATTTACAATATATACAATATATACAAGTATTTACATTTGTACATAAATTATGAATACATGCGTATTATATATTATATACATAATGTAGATAGAATACGTTATGAAGCAATCTGATTCAAATAAACATAATAGTCAAATATTACTTCCTAATCCTAAAACACAGTAATGTCTAATGATTAGTATTAGAGCGTTATTTCGCTATTTGCAATAAATAAAAATATTTATTAAGTCATTATAAACAAGCCTTTTAGGATAACACGAAACTACTGATAGTTGCACTCATTTATAATTTATTTGGTGATGATACTTCTTCTTTTGTAGAATATTATATCAAATGGTGACCGTAAACTGTTGTGTTGAATGGAGTTAATTTGGTAGTTTGAGCTTCACTCAATGTTTTTTATTTAATTTAAACTCGTTTTAATGTCACCTTTGAAGCAATTATGGATTCATGAGAGAATTTTTCAACTGAAAATAATCATAATATTTTCTGAAAGTCACGGATAATTCTATTTCTGGATGCATTCCTATATATATATATAAGTACCTTACGATAACCTACACAGATTAATTAAAACTCTTATCTCTGAACATAATGAAACACTTCATTTCTATTTTCAAACATTTTATTCATCGTTATATTATTATATTCAATTTCGAATGGTGCATATTGCACAGAAATCTTCCCTGCGTAAACAAACGTAATATAACCTGATGAATCGGTGAACATTGGTCTTTTATACACTTAATCTAACAATATAATGCCCATTTTTTCACTTTTTACCAAAACCTATTTTCTTTTTTGTTTAAAAAAATTAGATATCGCTCTATCATGTCGTATCTTTCGCAGGCATATATTTTTTAAATCAAGAACACTTAAAATGAATCATCAGGTCAACATTTAGTTAGGCTATATTGTCTGAAATAAATTCATTGAAACCGCTAACTGTTAAAATATTAGTCACGAATAGGTCACATATATTTGTAAATATATTCAGCTTTTGTAATGTTGTCGTTTACAATTATGAAATAAAATAGAAAGTTAATTGTCACTAAATATCTCTAATGTCACAAAAGTCAGTCTACTAAACCAGGAAGTTTACATTATATAATCATTCGTCGGAAGAAACACACATTTAATCATGGATGAGATAAACACAGGAAAATATAGCTAATTTGAAGAGAATTACGTACAAAAGGGATTGATACGTATGTGAAACTGATTAGATAAACAGAGGTGAAAATACTATAGATTAATCATTTATAAATAAATAGTAAGGTAAAATATATTTTTATGTATTTAATTCTATTTCTTTGTGGCTACTCATATTTTCACAGACGTTTAGATTTTATTTATTTTTATTTATAATAATAATTAATAGCTATATTGAGTATTGCCAGTTTTTGATTAGTTGTTTTTAATCAATGATTTCTAACCCCCCATCTCTCTCCTGCAGGTGTTGGGTCCCGGAGGTCTTCTGTCGACCAAGACCCGCATTCTGGTGACGCACAATGTGACCGTGGTGCCCCAGTGCGACCAGGTGGTGGTGCTGGAGACGGGCAGCATATCCGAGATAGGCTCCTACAGAAAGTTGATTCAACATGCGGGGGCCTTCGCCCGCTTCATGGCCACCCATCTGGCTGAGCACAATAACAGTGCTGAGGAGGAGGAGGATTCTGAGAGTGAGTTGTCCACACGCTGCATGGAGGCATTTTAACATTTACATTGTTTAAATATGTGCATATATACTAAGATTTGCAGTAAGTTTAAAAATGAGCTAAGAGTCAGTTAACACAGTAGTTTATTTAATTTTAATTTTTATGTATTATATAATAATTTAAATCCACATTGCTACATTTTAAAATTTAATTACCTTTGTTTTTAGTGATAGAATTTTTCTTATTTGCAAAATATTTTATTTATTTGTTAAGGCAAATATGACTAAAGTTGTCTGACTGTGGAAGTTGGACACATTTATTTAATTTTCACATTTTTGTGGCTATACCTATAAATCATGAATACGCAAAAATGATGGCATGACAGTTAGACAGTTTTTTAACAGTTCAGTTCACTCCGAACACTGCATTTTTATTACTTTAGTTTTATTAGTCATTTTATTTAATTATTACCTTTTCGTTTTGTACTATAGATTAGTCTAAATTAATTTTGTGAAGGTTCTTCGGGATATCTGCCAATGTGAGCTGAATGTCCTATAGATGATTTTTTGAAACTTTTATATGTCATAAAGTTCTCAATATTATGCCAAATTTATTTGTTTCCTCCATATCTGGATGTAGTGAAACCTAAAAATGGATATTATTAACAATTTATTTTAATGAAACCGGAAATTTCAGCGTCAAAACAGTCTACAGCATGTTTCGTAATAGTTCATAATAGTTCATAATAGTTCGTAATAGTAATAGATTGGCCACAAAAATAAATTGTTTTCTAATCGAAATGTACTGTCGGTTAACTGGTTAGCAACTGTGCTATAGTCGAGAGTTAACGACTCTCCAATAGGTTTATTTGGCGTGATATGTAATCTCTTTTGCTGTTTGTCAAATGTCAAATATATACTCTATTAAATCATATGTTACTTGCTTTGCCTAAGATATACTTTGATGTCGCATGTACTCATATCTGGTCTCATTCTTAAATATAGTGTGTATCATTTTTATTCACATTACTTTGTATGTAAGGTATAATTCAGAAGCAGCTTTTTTAAAGTTTTATTTATTGTTTATGATTGTGCCTAAATATTGGCGGTACTAATACATTATTCTCGTACAGATTACGAAGAAAAGGTCCGACTGATGGAGGAGATCGAGCTGGTGTACAAACGTGATAAACTCGAGGATGAGTGTCCACTGGTTGTCCAGCGGCAAATCTCAGCCCAACAGAACAATCAAAATTCTTGCGAACCCAGAGTATGTTGTCTCTACGATATCGTTCTTGTGGAAAATTGTGCAAAACTAGGTCATAATCATTCGTGTTCGTTACTTGTGTTTGCCCTTTAACGTGTTCTCAGGTTATTTTTTTACTGTATTGATTATAATATGGTATAACTTTTGTAAATAGATTTTTATATATTTTACTCAATATTAAAACAATGCAGAGAAGAGTAACAAGAATGCCCACTTTAAAACTATTTTAAAACAATATATCAATTTAGCAATATACACGATCATTTCGCAACTTAGCGCTATGAACAAAATCATCGATTTTAAGCTTTCGAAGGCAATGATTATAAGATTGAATTTTGGGGCTTGTTTTGTAAAATATTCTTGCTATTAATAATTAATCGGTATCACATAATATCCATCATGTTATATTATATAATATATATATAATATACTTATTACTGTTTATATGAAAGGAATATAGAAAAATATAATTACAAAATATAGTAAATGTTTCAACGAATTCTATTTCAAATTTTATATTATATTGCACTTATTAATATGTTTTTAATTTCATCAATGGCACCAAATTGAGCACCTTATTGTGTGCTAACTCTGGCAACATCTTCAAATGTATAATGAACAGGTGTATAGCCCACTTTTATAATGTTTAACTTGATGAAGTAATAATAAACTAATTTATTAATAATCGATATTTAATTATGATTCTGTATATAATTATCTTATGGTCCCTAAAATGATTATACATAAATATTCTACTTTATTTTCAGAAAAGTCTAAAAGATGCAGAAATTGGCGTAGACTCTAAATCTGCTGTTAAAAAGCTAATCGAAGAAGAGCAGGCTAAAGTTGGAAATGTAAGTTGTGTTTAGGTCCAAATCAATAATTAATATTGTATTCAGAAAAGTGAATCAACAATTAATAATTTTATTATTTAAAAAAAATTATTATGTGACAAATAATTATTATTTTATTTTTTATTAATATTTTTTATTTTACTTCAGTGAACAACAAAATATATTTTTGTATTTCTTATAAGTACTTATAATTTTATGAGTAGTACATCAATATTTTAAATAATTTTTTGATGATTTTTGTGAATAATATTTATAATTAGTTTGACAAGTACATTACTATTTATATTATTTCATGTGTATTACTAAAAACATTTAATTTTGTGCTAAAATTGAATTTATTATTTTTTAAATAGTTTTAAAGAATATTTATGATATTTTATATAATAATCTCATACTCTCATTAATGCCTAGGCTTACATTTTTATACGCAGTAGGTTGTTAATTATTGAAATCCGCAAAAAATAAAAATGGGAATTTTTTTATTCACATGAAATTACACAATATTTAAAAAAAGTCCATATATGGACATTCGAAAAATCGATAAAATGGATTTATTCAAAAAAACCTCGATAGATTATTTTCATTTTCACATTTTTGTAATCAGTAGGTATTGTAGATTCAAAAACTGCAAACCATTCACTTGGGAATTTTCGAAAGACTAAATGTTGGTTAAGGAGCACCGTGGCCTACTGTAATTGAGTGCGCACAATTTTCAATTGATTTGTTTAGTCTAATTAAGAGACTGAACAACAAACTACTGTTTCTACTTTTGATAACATTGTGGAGTGCGAGGTACAAATAATCAAATCATATAATAAGATAAACAGGTTTAGGATTTTTGTATTTCTTATTTAAAACCCCATTTCTTTTAACACGTAATCCAACCAGGTGAAAATGTCGGTATTTTTGACCTACATGCGGGCAATGGGTCTCCCCTTTTGCCTCACCATTGTTGTCTTCAACATTCTCAATCATGTCACCTCGCTGGGCTCGAACCTGTGGCTGGCCGACTGGTCGCAGGACTCTGAAAGGTACGCCAACCGCAGCCTCAGCAGTGGATGGCTCACGTCACAGAGGGACATGCGGCTGGGGGTCTACGGCGCCCTCGGCTTCATTCAGGGTAAGTTTGGTGGCTCTCACTACCAGAGTGCGCGTGCCAACATTTTGGGAAGAAAATGTTTTGTATTTTTGTATTGAAAGTTTTCGTCTTAAATGAAATCTATGATTCTGTATAGAGTATACTATAATATAATAATATGTAAACAGCATTATATAATATTTAATGAATGAATTCGTTTGGTAGTGGTAAAAATGTAGTCATTAATTACTTTATTGTGATACGAATCTTTCTAATAGGCTAATAAATCAATTGTTTTTGTTTTCTCTTGTGACTATAAAAACAATAATCATAACATTACTGTGTTATGAATTATTCATAATATGATTTTCGATTTATAGGCTTGCAGCTGTGTCACTAATATTAATTTACACTAACAATTTTAATAGAAACAACTGGTTTTAATCTTATTGTTTCAATGATGTATTACTTTATAATTAAGTGTTCTGTTAAATTAAGAAACATTAATTGTGACTAATTACAAATTGTAACAATCAATAATATTAGCATATTTTGTTTTTATTATTTATTTTTGAATTTATTTAATTCAAATAAATGAAATTACATGCTATTATGTACGATCTATTTTGTGAAAATAGTGTTAAAAAATATTATAATTTTTTGTATTTTATATATTTTAATATTTATTAAAACCTACATCTCATTAACCACGAGAATTTATCAGTCAGACATCTCAATCATGTAATGTTTCCTAATTAAGAAAAATTAGTTTACTGATTTAAAAAGTATTATTTTATATCCTACAACGTTGAAGCTGCACAATATGATTTAATTTTAATATCAATTCAATGTTATTAACGTTTAATAAAATATTAATACGATTATTGTTCTATAAATAACTGTCCTAATGTTAACTAATATATTATTATATAACATGTTTAGTTGCCAATTTGTCAAAAGTAATTCTGTTTTAGTTATTTGGCGCATTTTAAATGACAGCTTTTATTATTGTAATAATATTTTATTTTTTAAAATTTATTAATATTAAGTTAAAATATGAATACATTAAAATTTGACTGAAGATTTAATCAAGCTTATGTTAAAAATGTTTTTAAAATTTTGTACGATTTTTATATTATCCATATTTTGTTATATATTATAATTTTATATATAGTTTGTTATATTTCAGCCGATTATAAGTGAATTAACATACATATTATTATTAAAAAAATTTATGTAATAAAACTAGTTCACTTCCTATATCTTTGTCATCAATATTTGGAGGCATTTTCCTTGGTTTAAAATTATTTGGACTGGCGCATGTTATATATAATTTCTATAATTTTTTATGTTTTACTTATAATATGATTGTGTTATTATACATGTCTATACAAACTTTTAAATTACGATTATAATCGTGTATCTTAAATGCGAGCTTTAAACTGATATATATATATATATATAGTAGTTATATTATACTACAATCTTTTATATTAATAAAAAGTTTTACATTAAGTTTTGTGGTATTTCGCTGACAATTACGATAAATACTTCAGTCCAGACACATACGATACGCACATAATCACTACACAACAAATACACTAGCTGTGGCAGCTCTATAGATCGATCACAACAATCTGACTCCACTGTGATAAATCACTTTTACCGTCCATTATTATTTCCAAACTTGCTAACCACATCTCCAGTCCTTTTTTATTTCCCGAATTCAAGAGAGTCCAAGTACTCAGGGCAGGCGGAAAGTAGTCATTTTCATAGGTTAACTGAGGCCCACATTGAGGCTCGAGTTGTAAAAACTCAAGCTGAGAGAGAATGTTGACTTTCGTAGTGGGCCCGGGTACAACCGAGATTACGGTCATCCGGGTTGTCGACATGCTCTAACCACTGCAACACTGCATCTCTTATATCACTCACCAGGGATCCTTCTCTTCATCTCGGGGTTGGTGGTGATGCTAGCGGGGTTACGCGCCTGTACCATCCTCCACTCTCGCCTTCTCCACTCCCTGTTTCGTTGGCCCGCGCGCCGTTTCGAGTCGACTCCCTGCGGTGCTGTGCTCAACCGATTTGCCGACGATATGCTTGAGGTGGACCTAGTCTGCCCGTTCACCTGTCAGTCTATACTCAACACCCTGCTTATTCTCGCAGTCACGTTGGTAGCGCTGTTGATTAGCTGCGGGGCCTACGCTCTCCTTGTCTTTGCGCTCTTGCTCCCGGTATATGCTGTCCTACAGGTTCGTTCTCCGCTTCTATTTAATCCTTCTTCTCCGCCCTTGGTGACGTTTCTATTTTCCCTTGCTCGTTAAATTGTGTCTCGTGGTGGCTGTGTCATGTAAATTGGGAAGGATTTGTAACGAATTGAACAATGGTCTGATGAAGCTGGTAATAAGTTTATAGTGATGATATTTAAATAATAGTTGGATGATGGGCTAAAGAACTAATACATCTTACCTTTACAATTTACTAATTCATTGCTAACATGTATTTGGATTGTGCGAAAAGTTGACACCCAATATTCTAAATTAATTATCACAATTTAAATCACATACTCTGCACAATCATGATACACAATAATTATATACATATTATTATAACAATGCAGATAATAATCTAGACTTATATCTACGCTCTTTAGGCCATCTAAAGTTTGACGTCAGTCAAGCTTCTTTGGAAATCAGTTTTCTCCAATGTCGGTAGGACTATTTTCTTTTTTTCTTCTGATTTTTAATCGTAAATTGTTCATTGGTTGGCCGTAATTGGCACTGTCTTGGTTACAAAATAAGTCAAATTTTTAATTTCGGTGGCTTACTCTTTATTATCATATTTAATGTAGCGAATATTAATTATTTGGTATGGTGTTTGTCATAATTGTTTTTTATCACAATTACCATTATATCGATAGGTATCAAATTATTGGTTAAACTAGTGGTGAAATATTTTTTACTACCAGTCAATTGATGTTAATAAATATGATTTCGAATTTCATTAAGTACGCACAATAATGTTATCCTTACTAAATGATAAATATTATACAAGCATACTATAATACACCAATTACCTATACCTTGACCTAAATGGGTTTATTAGGACTGCTTCAATTCTTTGGTCAAGTGAGCTTGGCTGAAGCCCAAATTCGCGGCTCTACCTTCCTCCACGCCGGGTTACTATACACCATCATGCGTTGTCCTACCAGCTTCTTTGACACGGTACCTCAAGGTCGAATTCTCAATCGATTTTCAAACGATTTGTCTACAGTAGACCTCGTTCTACCCATGCTCATCAACTATGGCTTAATTGTCACCCTATCGAGCCTCATTTCTATCATTGCCGTAATGATTCCCAATCCATGGATTGCGATACCTTTGGTCATTATTATTGGTGGATATATGTTTATGCAGGTATCACGGTCGTAACTGAGTTGTATATCACAGTTGTATTGATATTTTGCACTTTAATATTTGAGTTATAAAATAAATATGGCTGTGTGTTTTCTTACATTTGGCTTAATTTAACATTGTAACACTTTGATTGATATTTGAAACAGATGTGTTTTATTTATAGATGTTCCAAAATTTCGTAATGCTATATGGGTTACCATTTTTTATCAGTAAGGGGATAATTTGGTAATGCTCAAAATGTGGCCATTGGGGAGGGAGGGGTTGACTTGCGTAATTTAATATTTATAAATTTAATATATATATATACACACATATACATTTTGCATGTATCACATTGTATCTTACAATTCTGTTAATACATATTATATTTCGACTTCGATGTAATTATTAATGATTTTTTTAAAATATGAACTTACAATTTACTAAATA
The DNA here is from genome assembly GCA_034780555.1 of Coelogynopora nodosa. Taxonomy (NCBI): domain Eukaryota; kingdom Metazoa; phylum Platyhelminthes; order Proseriata; family Coelogynoporidae; genus Coelogynopora; species Coelogynopora nodosa. Next base: position 8,375 of record JAUZND010054330.1, on the reverse strand, counting down.
GAGCTTGGTGGACGAGGAACTCTGTATTGGCTTTTTTATGAAATTCCTGTTTTATGTCTCACGTTCCGTTTTTCGACTCAGAAAGAAAATGGAAAGCTTTGATATAATTCAGCATTACATAACTAAACAGTTTCCCTGAATAGCTGTCTAGTATTGGACCAACTTTTCCAGGGCTGTTCCTACTGTCCACTCGACTGGTGTTCACAGTCGCCACACTGCGCTCGTCGCGTTTCCTTCACAGTAACATGATCAGCGGTGTACTTCGCTGTCCGAGTTCCTTTTTTGAAACGGTCCCTATGGGACGTATTCTCAACCGGTTCTCTGCGGATATCTCCTCAGTTGACGACGTCATTCCCTCGGTGTTGTACTCGCTCCTTATAACAACGATGCGGTGTATTATAGCCATAATCGCCGTTGTTCTGCCCAATCAGTGGATTATACCGCCTCTGTTGGGCGTTGGCCTCGTCTATTTGTTAATACAGGTAGATACGTTTTTAATATTTGTAATGCATACACATTTCATCCACAAGGCTTTTTCGGTACAAATTATTGCTCCATTCTCGGCTGAGTTGGTTGATTTTTTGGATAGTTTTTTTTCTCTAATACTCCATATTATAGTTTTGATTGTAAAGTTGGATACTGAAAGTTTATGACTTGTTTGCCTATTCACTATTATTTTGTTGTTGTTTTTGTTACTTTACGTTTGAAAATCTTGGCATTCTTATTTGTTTAAATAGCCATTTCAAATAAGTTACAAGAAAGTATACACTAATGTAGTATATTTACACAATAACATCGAGATTGTTTTAATTCGAAGTGTTACACACTTATAATAATATGATGTTTTAATCATGGTCTCAACTCTAAAATGTCGTTTTTCGACTGTTTATCGCTTGGCGATGAATCGAGTTGTGGTTAAAATAAAAATTATTAAATTTTAAATATATAGATTTGTAATAATTTTGCAATAAAACTGCCCTAAGTGTGGTTACACATCAATACTAACTGATTGGAATGGTCGGCAGAGTTACAAGAAGAGACTAGATTTCACCACAGATGGCAGTTAATGTAAATGATCATGTTCTAATTCGAATGTCTTTATAGTTTAGTAATGTTTTCCTGAGTGTTTCTTTATCCAATAGTTCACAACACACAGACAAGTCATCACTAAAACATGATGCTAACCCACTCTAACCATATATTAGCCAATCATGGGAGGAGCTTCACTGAAACTTCTATTTTCACAATTGCTGTCACTTTAATTTTTTATTTTTTTCTATTTTGAAAATAATCCTGGAAATATGTAATATTACCATGTACTCCTTATTTCCATCACATATTTTCATTTGAAATTTTACACATTACTTCCTCTTCCTTAGTAAAATATTGCTGGTTAGAAACACATTTTATTTATTGTCTAGTGTCCTTCTATATCTCTCCCTGGGGGTAGCCTTTCTTCAGTTGTTTGGTGCTCTGATTTTCGCGACGGGAATGCTGCGTGCATCCTTTCAACTCCATTCCGGAATGCTCAACTGCATCCTACACTGCCCCAACGCCTTCTTTGATACAGTACCGCTCGGCCGAGTAATCAATCGCTTTTCAAATGACATCACGGTTTTAGATCAGGCCCTACCCATGGTTTTCAGTCACACCATGTTGACTTTATTGTCCTGTCTCACCGCATTAGTGGCCGTAATCATCCCTAACCAATGGATTATGATTCCACTCTTTGTTATTATCGGAGTTTATATTGTTATACAGGTATTATTTTTTTATTTCACCAAAGCTATCAATATCTAATAAATAATTATATAGATTTATATATGATATTATATACAATTGACACATTTCGAATTGAAAGTTTTTTAACAACGTTTAAGAATTAGTTAAATATAAATTTCGGCCATACTTGACCATTTATAGGCATTTTTATATTGCCGTAAATGCTCAAACTACAAACCAAGTGACGCCAAGGTAAAACGCCATATCCGCATAACTAAGTTAATATTTGTTTGTGTATTAGAATAACATTTATAGCATTTCCCGACGTATTGCTAAAGATAGATATGGCTTTTCCAAAAAACGAATGTTACTAAAGATATTTTTCTATTTAACCAATAATATTCCCCAAAAGTAAGGAACCATTTAATTCCTGTGGCCCCACTAGAGGAGGGAAAGTACAGATACTGATTGTCGGGACTATACATGCCAAGGGAAATTTCACTGTGTACCAATGAGTTTATGTGTCCATGCGCCTCGATTTTTCGATTGATTACATTTTGACGTAAGTACATATATCTAATAAGACGTAAAATTGCACCTCCTAGGCATCACCTATCATCAAAAATTATTTCAAAAAAGTATATGGCAGAAGATTACAACATAATATATCTAGACAATACAGTAATCTTGTACATTTATCATCGGGAGCTGTCCAATCTGAATATTTCATTTACCTTTTTGGGCGATGAAGAATGTAAACTCTGAGCCGAACATACTAAGCTACCTAAACGCCTATACCTAAAAAATCATACTTACATTGTATCGATCACAAGGAACACAGAAGCTCAAACTGAATAGGAGAAGGCTTGAGATACTATAAATGAATAGGGTGAAGGTGGCTGGGGATATGGAGAAGATACTGTTGTTGTCTACAATGGAGCAATATACAAGCGATTCATATTCACGAGATGTTCGGTTGTCTTTCACGAGACTTTTGCATGATTAGGCAAACGACCGAACTTCTGTGCTGTTTGTCACCAGTTTGCTTTGGGGCCTTTCTTATGTATAACCCGATGTGCCAGAGGTGACTATCTGGTCTGATAACTGTACTGGTGACAATGTTACTGCGTGAAGTTATCGGCAAAAATATTCCGCCAAGTGTACAACAATCCAATTTCTTGAAATCTATCACTTGTTTAATGCGTGTAATAGTATCCATAGCCAAATCGAGAATAAAAGGGAAATTAACTTTGAAGATCTACTCATCTTCGAATAAGTTCCAACAAGAGTCAAATCGCTGGAATTCAGCGACATGCTAGAGTGGACGAACGTAGTTAGATAGGTAGTGACAAACGTCCTTATCCGAACAAAATAGCTGCTATTCAAGTTCTTCGTGGGAATGTAAAGCTGCACTTGAAGGAACGTCACATAGATTGCTCATACATGTATTTTTGACCACTCAAACATGAGTAAAGCGTGCAGTGTCCTCTTCCACAGTCACTCAACGTTACCAGAGGAAAATGATAATTCAAAAATAAAAATAAAGAAATCGTAAACAACCTGTGTCCTGTTTATTATAATAACTTGTTGTTTTTTCTTTTTAATTTTACAATATTGTATGTAGCACAATTAATATATTATAAATATTATACTAACAACCTTAATAACTTTAAATAGTATCTTGTTTATAAATAAATGTGTTATAATATAACTATTAGCTTTATAGTGGAACAGGAAATAACAATTTGAGGATGCGATATTTTACCATAGCTCATGTGAATAGTATACTAGTAAAAAAAGAACAAGATAAAGTGCCTTAACTTAAAAATCGATAACTTGAGTACATTATTTTAAAATTATTTATGGCTTAATAAGTGCTTTTGTATATCATCTGTCTAAATACGAGTGATTAGATAAATAAATTATTTGTTTTTTCCCGAAATTAGTAAATATTAATATGCAGATATGGCGTTTTACCTTAACGCGGCAGAAATGTATGGCGTTTAATAACTTTGTAATTGTGTCTTTTTAATAAGTTTATTTTCTGCATATTTAATTAGAAAACCATAGAAATGTAGAATACGTAAAAATGAAGATATTTTTGATCTTGTCTTATTTCGTTATTATATTTGGTTAATTGCGGTCGTTTTCTTTTCGTTAAATATTATGATACTTCATACAACGCTGTAATGTTAATGTTTTTTTTTATTTTGAGTTCAGTTATACTGATTTCAGTGATTGTGATACATCATAAATATTAACGTATAAATGCAGCTTTTTATAGTTTAGATCGTTCTCCTGAAAAGTAATTCAGACGGATCATTGGTCAATTAATAGTTTATAAGCTGTAAAAAAAGCCTCGTTTTATTAGAGAAATATATTTTAAAAAATACATTTTATATTGTTAAATTAAACCCATCAAAATTGCCTAAAAATTTATTTGCGTTAAAAATGTATTGAATTAACCATGTGTTTGAAATATCAATTCAGAGTATACTTTTAATGTTTAATGTTATCTTCCATGTCTAACTAGTATCCAACTGTGTAGCTTTTATATTTATTAACTGTTTTTCGTTTGCTGCTTTCTATACCGTTTGCTTCGCAAATTTGTTAATTATATAATTCTTCTAATTTGGCAAAGAAAGAAGTGTTGTGCGTATAGTCTTGTGCTTGCCTTACCATGTAGCATATCTCATTACTGATAAATCGCAATTGATTTTAACTAATTAATCTAGTATTCAATTTCCACATGCATCAGCGTAAATGTAAAAGAGTAAACTTATAGATTATTAGCAGTATTACTCTAAAAGGTGTATTAACATCTACATAATTATATCCCGAACATTGCTCTGATCTTCTAATCATAAAGTCAATGTTTCGGCCTACTATTTACTTGAGATCTTAACGCTTGTCATTTCAGCATTGTACAATGAAGTTGATATATTCTTCAACTGACATAAAATTGTTATTTTTAATATCCTTAGCTGAATTGTTTTTTACCTTGGCCATCGCTGTTAATTATTAGAGGCGTTTTAATTAGTTCTAACTTATATATTAATATTGCATGTTACATATTATTCCTTTTAGAGTGTAATTAGGTTTATTTTATATTCAAGCAATTAAGCTACGTCGTTTGGTGTCAGAGGTGGATGCAGTTATATTTAATTTTATAAACGTGTCACATTTAGTTGATATTTTGTAAAAGATATTCAACCAAGTGATCAATAAAATCCTTTAATCTGAAGCTTTGGATGTCAAAATACAAAAATATTAAAAATAACGCAAAAAGATTACTTTTGTAAGATATTGTCAGAATATTTCTCAGAAGTCGATGCTATAATATAACAAAAATGATTAAATTGTTAGCTAAAGTTATCGCAAAATTCTAACTCCACTCCTGATACCTATACACATGGCGGATTAGCTTATTCTTGGTAGTTATTTATAATATTGTAAAACAATTGTATATTTTAACCATTTTTATAGAATAACGATTTCATAGTATTAATTTCAATGCTAATTTTTGTTTTATAAATATAACTTTTAAATCGAGTAACTATCGTGTACCAAATGTAAAAGGAGGACAGTGAAAATAATAGAATAAAAATTATGAAAAAAAAATGTGTGTTGTTTAAATAAAGATAAGATGACACATTGAAGTAAACTACAAATACAAGTCTTCCACTTTAATTAGTGGTTTCAAACATGAATTACCGTTTAACATAAAGGAAAACATAGATTGAAGGTCGTCATTTACATTGGAAACGTTTTAACTTCTTATTTTGTACACTAGTCATTTTGCGGTATAGGAGGGTTACTAATTTGACGATAGTACTTCGAAGCTCACACATGTTACCGAGACATTAACTGTAAATCTATCTGTATGCGTGGCCATTGACCATGCCTTCCAGCGTTTTTACGTGGCTACCTCTCGTCAGCTGAAGCGACTTGAGTCAGTATCTCGATCGCCCATCTATTCGCACTTTAGCGAAACTCTGCAGGGAGTCTCGAGTATCCGCGCCTACGGACAGTCTGACAAGTTCATCCAACTTTCAGAGAAGCTTGTCGATGAAAACATGTCCGCTTACTATCCTAACATATCTTCCAACAGGTTAGTTCAACTTTATAAACATTTTTGGTTAAATAATAGTCAAATATGTAGTTCTAATTATTATATTTAAAAATATATTAAATTTAACCACAATATACAATGCTTACCGATTTCTCATCTCGGTTCCTCTGTATTTCAGGTGGCTGGCAATCCGGCTTGAGTCTATCGGTAACATTATAGTTCTTCTGGCCGCCATGTTTGCCGTATCCAGCCGAGATTCAGGCTTCGTTTATGCTGGCTTGGCCGGTCTTTCAGTGACCTACGCTCTCAATGTGACTCAGACGCTCAACTGGATGGTTCGCATGACCAGTGAACTCGAGTCCAACATTGTCTCCGTCGAGAGGATCAAGGAATACTCTGAAGAGCCTCCAGAGGTAACAGAGTTCAACAGTAAAATTATGACACTGTACTTTTGGCTGGTAATGATTAGTAGAGTAAAATGGTCGGTCTGTTCATTTCCCAAATAATGCAAATCACCTTATTACATTATGTGTAATAATAAATTATTGTATAGGTAGTTGTATCAGCTGATCGTTTCTGTATAAATCGGTTTATAATTTTTGATAAAAAGTCCTCTCTTATTACTTGTAGGCCTACTCGATTATAAAAAAAATGTTTAAATTGAAAAATTATTCTTTAAAGATAAAAATATTTCACTTAAAAAAATGTGTAGTCACATTTTACAACTGGTGCATATCATCAAAATTTGAAAAATCCTCATTAACTATTGTCTCAAAATCATGAAAAAATCCCTTGTTGTATTTCCATTATGTTAATATAAAAAACAATAAAAATTAAACATTGAAAATATATAAATACATAGTATATTAGTTTTATTTTGGACAATTATAATTTTTATTTTGGGAAAACACTATTTCGTTTATTTCAACTTTCAGAAAATCTATTCCAGTTCATTTGATTGTCTAAACGGTTAGAAGTTTTGAATAGCGAACGAGTACAACTAGATAATAAAACAATGAATGTAGGTGGATTTTCTATAGTGATAATAAAAGAAAACACAGGCTACAGTTTTCATAAAATTTTATATTAATATTTTTTTAATGTAATTTTTATGTTCTTCTTTTTCATGCTAATGTTTTAATAGTTTTGTTATCCGTATGCTACTATTATTATCTACCAATATATCGATGAATTTTTATCTGTTTTTTAAATAGCAAAACATTCTCCTCAACAAATAATAATCATTAATTTTGAAATATTATGAATATCGGGCCACCTTTCATCGAACATGGTACGATTGGATTTATATATTGCTATTAAAATGTTACAAGATATTTACTCATTCATGACATGGCGCCCCCATATATTTACCAGGGCTTATACGCGTATTGAAAATATGGAAAACTGTTGCAAATTCAAATAATATACCAATTTTTGATAATTTCAAATATTATAATATATTTAGGAAAAGTTTTAGCATAACATTTTTCTCTTATTATAAAAAGTATATATTTTTTGTTATATTTGTTAAACAATATTAACAGCTTCATCTGAGTATTTAAATATTTTTTATATTTATATATATTTAAGTGAATATTAAGCGGGTTAATTAAATTTTATAAACTTTTAGCACAAATCTTGTATTAACCTGGTTTGAATACATCTTACACGCGCACGCATCCTGTAATAACCACCTCTTCCACAACAATCATCAACCCCCCCCCACCAGGCGCCCTGGACAATGGAGGACAGTCCCCCAGAAGACTGGCCCCGGGGGGAGATCGAATTCCGCGACTACGGCACCCGGTACCGGGAGGGCCTGGACTTGGTGCTGCGCAACATCAACTGCACAGTGCAGCCCGGCGAGAAGGTGGGCATCGTGGGTCGCACCGGTTCGGGCAAGTCCTCGCTGGTGTTGGCCCTCTTCCGGATGATCGAGTCGGCGGAGGGTTGCATTGTGATCGATGGCCGGGACATCGCCACACTGGGCCTACATGATGTGCGCGGCCGCCTCACCATTATACCGCAAGTGAGTCAGAGTGGTGTCGAGGATGTCCCCTCACTGCTCGAAGTGTGGATCTATGATCAGGATTGTAAATCATTTTAGGCCTGTTTTATAGTTTTTAAAACGAATGAACAAAGTGGGTTCATATTATTTTCATTAAAATATGTCATAGAAATTTTCTATATAAGACTACACTGAAATTTGAATATCTCCATTAAAAAAAACATTTTTAAAATTTGAATTACCTGGTTAAATGGTTTAATGTTTATACTAAAGTAAGTTTTATATTCTTACTTTATTTATTCAAATTATTTTTATTGTGATGAGTCAACGTATAAAAGAGTTGTTTTTTTAATTAAAAACATTTATTGAAGATATCAGGTTATTTATAATAAGAGAGTAACTTAATATTTAGGTATAAGTTATATAGATATTATTTTAATAGTTAATCAAAATGAATTACTAGTATTTACGGAAAATTTATTCCCGTCATTTCAAACCATAAAATTGATTGGAACCATCAATCAGGCAAAATCAGCTCACCAGATAGAAAGAAAAGAAATAAATCAGAAATAA